>CM066170.1:42556037-42648537 GCA_033629205.1 Lithocarpus polystachyus | reverse complement strand
CAATCTTCACTCCAATTCCACTTGATGCCCAAGATGTGTGGTCTCTCAATCAGTTCTATGTTTTCTTAGAGAGAATATGAAAGAGTATCTCTCTCCCTTTTTTTCATCACCTTACACATACAAACCATTTTATTCAATATAAAATTCTGTATGTTTCTCTCCACATAACTGATTATCTAATTGGGCTAGCCTTTTGGGCCTTCCCAATTGGGCTTTAGTGTGTGGCTTGGAGTGGGACCAAAAGGGAACAAATAAGACACTAGCTCCAATGGGCCTTGGGCTTTTCTGTCAACTCTTGACAAGTCCAAAGTTACCATTAATTATATTTAATACCACTATATAAATATAATTGCACTCTAGACCTCATTAATAAATTATATCCCAAGACTTTATTATACATGCAACCCCTTCATAAAATATTCGTAGTAATACAAAGTCATGAATATAGACTGCCACTTTGTAAATTACTACATCTTAATCCTTGAGTACCCAGTTTAATCCTTTTGAGTTATTCACCATATATTTATGAAATCCAATTTCATAAATATATACTTTAGTCTTACTAAAGTGGTTAGGCCTAACTCTCTGAATAACTGAACCCATTAAACTTATCTCAAGGGAATATTTTATATCTCCGTTAAGAGACTATGAATTCCATCTTGAGAATATATGTTCCATCAACACTAAATGTGGCTGCCCAACATACTGAGGTTTTGACCGTTACTTTAGATCTCACTCCTGATATATCAAAGTAACCTACATTTCATGATCAGGTCCATTATTCTCTCAGGATTAAGAGTTCATGTGAATACAAGTCGTGAGATTTATTATTCAATTGACAGTCGTTAGGAGAATAATAAATCTCACAGCGGTCCAGTTCAATATGTCTTAACTCTTAAAACATATCAACATATTAACTAAAAGTCACCACTTCCATGATCAAGACAAATTATCGTAGTTAATATGTTATAGTCTTCGCAGATGAAATGCCCAATTTCATCACCGACTACGAACCAAAATTCTGAGTTTACAAAGAACTTGTGATCTATATCTTCTGTGACTAAACCACATAAATCACATACTATGCATCTCATGGACTATTTGATAATGTCCGAATATTCATGTTACCATTATTTTAGATAAGAATAAAACAACTTTATTAAACACAATATTAAGTCATACATCATTTCTCACATAATGTCATACATAATATCATACATAGCATCATACAATAGGATTTAAGGGCACATATCCTAACAGTCAAATCTATCAGAGTTCTAAGGGAGGCTCAAGGTTAAGGTGTCCAACCGCCATATAAAGAACTAGACCCTAACACGCAACAAGAAAAGGGGTCAGCAACTAGAAATCATTAGTTTGGTGAACAAAACACTCCTGCACAGTAGTTTGTCACTTTATCTTATCTCACTTCTCTGCTGGAGAAAGAAAAAGGCAGGCAGCAGAAGGAGCCTAGGCATTATATTTGCAAACCCCCATATCCAACGGAGCTATTTAACAAACATATCCGGGGAAGTATGAAACACCTACCTTTGCCTTTTATGATGGGAGGGAGGGGAATGCGATGGAGCATGTTAGCAAATTAATAGATTCCAAGGATCCATTTCCAGGAGATGGGGAGCTTTGTCTAAGGGAGTTCTTAAAATGCCTCACTGATCATGCTTACATATGGTACTCTACTCTTCAACCTAATTCCAATCCTACATGGGAAGATATGGTGGAAAGTTTCTGTACAAAGTATTTCCATGGTGAGCAGAAGGTCACCATCATCACTCTTCACAACACAAAACAAAAGCCATCCGAAGGGCTCCTTGATTTTATCCGACAATTTAGAGATATTGCCCTTGACTATTATGGACTGTAAAAAGAACAAGAGATAGTGGAGGTTTGTGTCGACAATATGTTCTCGGAATATCGAGCATACATTGAGGACCTTGACATTCATCAATTTGCCCAACTACTCCAAAAAGCTAGCAAGACAGCCCTCTCAGTCAAGCCATCTGTCGCTAACAAGCCTAGAGTAGAAAAAAGAAGCCTTCCTCAAGCTCTTGCCATCTTCAGCAGTGAACCAGCAGCAGGGGTAAAGCGCAAGAGGGACGATGGTATAGAACAATAAGAGCTGCCTCCCACTCCATGTTTGATGAAGAAATCAAGGTGATAGTTGAGAAATGGGTAGCTGATATAGTCCTTAGAGTCATCAAGCCAAGCTGAGAGCCTACTAAGGAAGATAAGCAAAGTCCTTATTATTGTCACTATCACCAATATATGCATCATAAGACTCACAAGGCTCTTCGGAGGACGTTTCATAAAATCGCAGATGGAACCTTTGACTTAACCCAAGAACAACAGGTCCAGCGGAACCTGCTGCCACAGCACAATAGAGGGAAGGCTACAGTGGCAGTGGTAATTCATGCAGAGAATATCGAGGATGTGAGCGACAGCAGGGAACTGCTACTCGCAGCTATCTCAGCACTTCAGAGGAGCCCAGCCTTTCGTGCCCTATTCAACCAACTCGGGTTCAATGAAGAAGAAAGGAAGGCAGCAACTGAAGCACTAGTGTCCATTACCTCTGACTCTGGTACATACTGCCTTACCGTTGAGGCCCATGCCAGCAGAACTTTTTTAGAAACTACTAAGGCCATCACCTTCACTGATGAAGACATGGAACTGCAGCACCCTGACCATAGCAGACCCTTATATGTAGCTACTCAAATCAATGATGTCCACATACGAAGAGCATTAGTTGATACTGGTGCATCCTTGAATCTCATCCCAACTAGCACACTCAAAGTAGCTCAAATTTCCCTTAGTCGAGTCACGGACACACCCATAAAAGTTGTTGGTTTCGCTAGAATGAAAGAGCATACCAATGGAAGCATACAACTTGTCCTTACGAGGTTTCATGTGATCAATTCAGCTGTGTCATATTATACCCTGCTTGGGCGGCCTTGGCTCCATAGACACAAATTGGTCCCATCCACATATCACTAATGTGTTAAAGGAAGGTTCAACGGCAAGCCCAAACGCATCCCTGACAACCATACTCCTTTTGACTTGTCTGAAGCCCACTATTTTAAAGCAGATTTTTATGATGAGTTCACTCCGTGTGGGGAAGATGCCACATCAAAACCTATTGGGACCTTGCTACCTGATTGGGAGATTATTGAGGAAGAACCTAAGACAAATCTGAAGGGGATCCTTGATTAAAAGAAAAAGAAAAGAGAGCGCAAGGAAGCATATAGCAGGGGGTCACAACTAAGGTATGTGCAAGTACAACTACAAGATGGTGTCTTGGTTATCGATTATGACAGTACGCGGGGTCTAGCTGTCACAAATAGAAAGGTCCCAAACTGAATGAAGCCAATACAACACTAACTTGCTGTTGCACTCAAGAAACAGCAGCTCTAGCAAAGCACCCTCTTAACAACATTGCTAAAACAGCAACTCTAGCGGAGCATTCTTTTGACAACATTGCTAAACCATGTGATGTGTTATTATTAATGCCCAATCTGTCCTTACCAGCTAATATGGAGCTAGAAACTGTCAATCTTAAAGACGATCCTATTGTTCCATGAACAACCTCAATTAATACAAATCTGTCACAATTGGAGAAAACCCAACTCATTGCACTTTTGAAGGAAAATACTGATGTCTTCGCTTGGGAATACAATGAAATGCCTGTTTAGATCCTAATTTAATGGCACATGCTCTTAAAGTTAAACTGGGTGTGAAACCATTGGTACAGCCCATGCGAACCTTCCATCCAGATATTGAAGCTCAAATCATCAAGGAAGTGCAGAAACTCCTTGCAGTTGGTTTCATCAGGCCCATTGAGCACCCGAAGTGGTTGTCAAACATAATACCTGTCAAGAAAAATAATAGGCAAATAAGGTGCTGTGTCGATTTTCGAAATCTCAATAAAGCGTGCCAAAAAGATGAATTTCCACTTCCAAACATAGACATGCTAATTGACTCGGCTGCTGGGCATGCTATGTTCTCTTTTATGGATGGTTTTAGTGGCTACAACCAAATTAGGATGCCGCCTAAGGACACAGCCAAGATAGCCTTCTGAACTCCAATTGGAATGCCGGTGCCACTTATCAAAGGGCCATGACTGCAATTTTTCATGATATGATGCATAGAGAAATTGAAGATTATATGGATGATATTGTGCTGAAGTCAAAAGAAAGGGAAAACCACTTTGATGTCCTAAGGAAAGTATTTGAAAGATGTCGCCTTTACAAGCTTGTATGAACCCCCTTAAGTGTGCTTTTGGTGTACCCGCTGGAAAGTTTTTGGTTTTTCTCATTCACCAACAGGTAATAGATGTTGATCCTAGCAAGACACAAGCTATAGCTACCATGAAGTCGCCTGCTACAGTCAAAGAGCTTAAAAGCTTCCTTGGTAAGCTTTCATACATCCGAAGGTTCATTCTTGGTCTAGCCACTCTTACTGCTGCCTTCACCCCCCTACTGAAGAATGGAAGGCCTTACTGCTAGAATCAGAGATGCCAGTAAGCTTTCTCTCAGTTGCAGCAACTCATGACCAAGTTGCCAACCGTGTGTGCACTCGCACTAGGAAAGCCCTTTAAGCTCTCTTTGGCCACGAATAGTGAGGCATTGGGAGCATTAATAGCCCAAGAAGATCAAAAGTGGGCCGAGCAACCAATGTACTATGTCAGCCGGATGTTGAAGGACGCTGAAACTCACTATTCAAGAGCTAAAAAGGCTTGCCTCTCTCTCATATATGTTGCACAACGATTACGACATTATTTTTTGGCTCACACAGTCTACCTCATTATGAAATCTTACCCAATATGTTCACTTTTGCATTGTCCCGTTCTTTCTGGAAGGCTAGCGCAATGGGGCAGGCTATAGCTGACTTACTAGCATGGTTCCCAGGAGAAGAAAGTTGGGATATCACTGATGAGGTCTTCAGAGATTTATAAGAAGTTTCAACTGCCGAGGCGGCTAAAGCTAGGTGGATTCTTAGATATAATGGGTCCTCCACTGCTGCTGAAGAAGGAGTTGGAATTGTTCTAATCAAAGAAACAGGGGAAGCAATAGCCATGTCTTTCAAGCTTGATTTTTCTTGTACCAACAATACGGCTTAGTATGAAGCATACCTCACAGGTTTGGTGGTAGCATGTGAAATGGGAATCAAATGCCTTAAGGTGGTTGGAGATTTGAGTTTTCAAGCTAAGGGAGATTTTGCACTCAAAGAACCATCATTGGCACCATATAGAGCGATGGCTCAAATGTTGGAAGATTCGTTTGAAGACTTTGACATTCAACACTCTCAAAGGTCCGACAGCCTTTTTGCTGATGATTTAGCCACTTTGGGGGCTAGAATCAGTTTTGAAGGCACGGCTACTGAAGTTATAGTCATAAAGAAACCTGTTCCAGTCATACAAGAGTTGAAAGAGGAGTTTTTTGGTCAACCACTAGACCAAGCAAATTGGCAGTCACCCATCAAAGAAACATTATTATCTCCATCTAGCAAAGGGCAATTGAAATGCTTCAAGTATTATGCTTTGGTGGCAAGGGAGTTATACAGAAAATTCCCAAGAGGAGTCTTGGCAAGGTGCTTAGGCTTGAGTGAGTCCAACAAGCAACTAAGAGAAGTCCATGAGAAATCTTGCGGCTCTAGTGGTACAGTAAGCCTTTACAAGCACCTCCAGCAGTCAAGGTATTATTGGCCGGACATGGACAAGCAAGCTACCAACATCCAAAGTCAATGTGAAAAATGTCAACACATCCCCAGCCATGAGGAATCATATGCTACATTCACCTCTAACGATTGGTGAATCCCATTTCTTGAATATTTCATAGAAGGCATTTTGCCCGACAACCGAGATGAGGCATATCGGTTAAAATATATGGTGACTTCTACTTTGTGGAAGGAGGTGTCCTTTTTCGAAGAGGATTCAATGTGATAGGCCAAAAATGTACTAACCCCTTGTGATATATTAATTGATTAATTAGCCAAGTTAATTAATTAATCAAATTAACATGCAAAGCGCATGGTAGCACAAAAAAATCACCAAAGAACTAAGAATGCAGCGGAAAATAAATGACACGGTGATTTGTTTACGAATGGGGAAAACCAACACGACAAAAATCCCACCGGGTGATTTTAAGGTCACTAGTCCCGAGAATCCACTATTGTCAAAACAAGCAATTACAAGTGAAGGAATCCCAGTGCCTTATACCAACTTACAGTTGAATCCTTACCCTAATACACAATTGCACTTGTTCTGTAGTAACAATCTCTCCTTGTAATGTACGGCTCCCAATACGTAACTAACCAAATGCACGGATCCCAGTACGCGACTTGATCACCAACTAGAGAAAGATTTTGGCTGCAAAGCTCTTCAGTTCATCCAGACAATGAAGATCAAGAAGTTGCTTGGTCACAAAACCCTACAGCATACAAACACAGTAGCTTCTTCAAGAGAAAGATGAACCAGGGCAAATTCTATCTCTGGTAACAATTTGCATAAACTTTGGCAACTTTGTAACTTGTGATAGCCTTTAAAATAATCCTTATATATATTTAGGGTTGTGAGAAAAGAAAGCCTAAACACATACGGATTGGAGTAAAATCAGCTCTGAAAAACTGAATTTCATAAACCTCGATAGATAGCCATCTATCGAGCTAGCTGTCGAGCCACAGGCTGAAACAGCTTTTAAACTTCGATAGATACTAGCTGTCAAGCTAGCTATCGAGCTTTAAAATCCAGCACTTTCTCACTTGTTTCTTGGACAGACTTGCATGGCTTTAATACTTGAACTTGAAACCTTGTTCCTTAAAGTATTAAACACACCTTAGATCTACCCAATTACAAGAAAAGTGCGTTTTGTCAAAGGATTAGCCAATTTCATAAAATATTGACATATGTTCCTAACATCAAATCACATATGTCCTAACACAATGGGGAGCCCTTAAGATGTTTAGGGACCCCCGAGGCACAATCTGTCATGCAGAAAGTTCATGCAGGTGAATGTGGGGATCATTAAGGCAAGAAGTGACTTCTCCAGTGGCTGCTCAACCTTGGATATTTTTGGCCAACCATGAAGCATGACACAGCCACGCATGTGAAGACTTGTGACACTTGCCAAGTCTATGGGAGCTTGATCCATACTCACCCCACTAGCCTCCAAAACATGACAGCACTATGGTCATTCCACACTTGGGGGCTAGACTTAATAGGGCCAATCAATCCACCATCCAATGGCTATATTTGTATATTAGTAGCTACTGAGTATTTCACAAAATAGGTTGAGGCAATCCCATTGAAGAAAGCTACTGGTCCAGCGGTTGCAAATTTCATCCTTAAGCACATAATTTGTAGACTTGTCATTCCCTATAAGATCATTAGCGATAATGGCACTCCCTTTGTCAACAAAGGTGTCCACAAACTACTTGACCATCGCCACATCAAGCATCGAAAGTCTACTCCTTACTATCCCCAAGGCAATGGCCAAGCAAAGGCAACTAATCGAGTATTATTGAGAATTCTCAACAAGATGGTCCACAAATATGAGGGAGGATGGAGTGAACATTTTTTGGAAACCTTATGGACCTATTGAGGTTTAGCAAAGACCATTACTGGCTTTTCGCCATTTTCTCTTGCGTATGGCATTGAGGCTATATCACCGGTCAAGCTATTAGTTCCAACCCTAGGATGATTCATGGTCAAGAAATTGAAATGAGTGTAGCCACCTGTGCAGAATTTAAGGTCTCTAACCTTGAAACCTTAAAGGAAGCAAGGAATTTGGCCCTTGGCCATTTCTAGCGATACCAACAGCAAATAGCCAATGTCTTTAACAAAGTCATGAAAGGCTAGAACTTTTATTAATGGGCAAGTGGTTTTGAAGATAGCAAACCATGTGAGAAGGAACCTCTCTGCCCCCTCTAAATTTGCCCCAAGTTGGGAGGGGCCATACCTTGTAAAGGAAGCCAATGATAGTGGTTATTATCGTTTAGCTACAGCGGATGGTGAAGTCCTCGCGGAACCTACTAATGGAAAATGGCTTAAGTTGTATTATGCTTAATCTGCCGTGCTTGTACTATGTGGTCTTTTGCCACTCCTTTGTAAGATCACAACTACTACTAAATAAAGAAGTAAACATCGCCTTTGCCATAGTCATGCATGTCTGTGAAAAGTACTAAGTTTTTTTCTTTTTCTTTTTTTGTTTAAATCATAGTTATTCTCTTAAAATATATATATATATATATATATGTGTGTGTGTGTGTGTGTGTGTGTGTGTGTGTGTGTGTGTGTGAACACTTTATTTTCTCTCTTCCAAAATCACCAAAAAAAAAAAACATTTTTTTAAGGTTAAAAATGGTTTTTTGCACACAAAAAAAAAAAAAAAAAAAAGGAACACAATAGCTACGGCTGGAGGTGTCCTCTGCCATGAACAGTACAATATTTATACATGAATAGTTAAAAAAATAATAATAATACATATACGTATGTTTATATACATGTGTGTGTGTGTGTGTGTGTGTGTGTGTGTGTGTATATAGATGAATAGACACTATTTTATTTCTTTCAAATTCACAAAACATTTTTTTTTCTTTCTTTTTGGCTCAAAAATGATTTTTGCAGAAAAAAAAAGAAAAGAAAAGGGAACACAGTAGCTATGGCTAGAGGTGTGCTCTGCCATGAATAGTACGATATCTTCACATGAACAGTTAAGAAAAAAAAATATATACATGAAATAATGACAATGAACAACCCTTTTTATACAGAAAAATTCTTTTAGGCATGAATTTTTTACAAACAATGTCCATAGTTAAGTAGTCTTTTTTTTTTTTACGTGTAATATTGATACCTATAATAGAATGACATTTTGCACAAAAAAAGACAGCACTTATAACTGAATAATTTTTTTTTTTTTTTGTAATAACAGCACTTATAACTGAACAAGTCACAACTAAGTAAGTTTTTCTATACCACCGCACATCCTTAGTGCGATGGTCACTCCACAAGTATAAGTGCTTGTGGGGTGTGGGGGGCAAGAGCCAGGGTTCAAGTCTCAAGGAGGGAACTTCACACACATATACACTTAGATTAGGCTAAAATAAAATTCTATCTTTTATAGAAAAAAAAAAAGTAAGTTTTTCTATAGTTGAATAAGTTCACATACAAAAGTAGTAACAGCGATTACCGTTGGAAGAGTTTTTCTTCCTACTACATGAACAAAAAAGAAGTCTTTACAAGTAGAGAGTCTCAAAACATGTGGTAACACATTAGGTACATTTTACATTCCAACAAAGTTACTCACAAAAAACTAGTAAGATAAACTAAAGCTTAAACTCATCCAACAAGCCTTCGCAAAAGGTTTGCACGGAGGAGGAGCCACTACTGGTGGACAAGGACAGCATGATGGAATTCCTCTGATTGTCAAAGAAGATAATTCCACTGACTTTGCTGCAATTTCTTTCTCTAAATCTGCAATTTTCACCACAAGCTCAGCCAACTTTATCTCACCATCGCGAATAATGCATGATGCAGCAGTCGCCTTGAACCAATAAAGAATGAACTCAACATTAAACTTCATGGATTGTAATTCACTAAGTACATTCTTCCACTCAAGTACTTTGAGCAAGTTGAGATTTTTAAGAGGTGTGCGCCCCATGTCAAGCAAAACTGCAACCAAGGATTGGAACATCACCTTTCTCACAGCATTACCATATGTGCATCTAGACATGAAATCTGGATGCTTTAACAGTATTTTCTCCAGCAAACGCAGACCTTCAACAGGGACATCAAACCGCTGGAACTTCACTGTAACTCCGAAAAGTGTATAGAAATCCTCAGCAGATTTGTCATTCTCCCCTTCTTGATTAAACATCTCGGAACCTTGAACATTGACTTTATGAAGTACAGCACTTGATGACTCTCCCTCCACAATTGTCAAACAAGATTAGTGTACTCAATTTATTTGACAAAGAAACAAGGACACTTTTTTTTATGAAGCGTGCTCAAGGTAAATCTTTTTATATTATTGGAATATGGACAACAAAAACCGTACCTATAGTTTCTTTGCTTTTGGGAGGATCAAGGTCAAATGAGGGCATATTAGGTTCATTAGCAATACCTTCTCCAGCTGCACCAGCACAAGCAGTTCCTTCAGGTGGCAACAAAGAATTAGCAACATCCCCTCTAGCTGTACCACCTCCAACAACTTCCTCAAGGACCAGCAAAGGTACATTAGCTTCTACCCCAACTGCACGAACATCAACAGCCATGCTAGGTGCCAATAAAGGGTCAATAACATCCTCAATCTCACCAATTTCCATGGTCTCCTCACACACCATTAGGTAATCAGCAACTTTACTTGTGATAGAAATGCCATCAATAGCAACAGAAACACGGGATGATAAGGAGGCGAGTAGTAGAAGGTTACTAGAAACCATTATGGTGTCCATAAAGTCACCCCCACGCTCATCTGACTAAGTCCTCTCACTGTCACTAGATTGATGGGGCGGCTAACAACACAAAAAAAAAAAAAAAAAAAAAAAAAAAGTTTAATGGTTACGTACTTACCTCACTAGAGGAGCTCCCAACATCAGGTCTAACAGTTTTCATCTTATGAGTAGTGGTTTTTTTCCTATATTTCTTTGCCTCAAAATCTGGGCCCAAGGAAGAAACAACTCCAGCTGTTGACACTGATGAAGGCCTAACAACCTCTACTGCTGGAGTTGTAAGAGCAACACTTATGTCCCTAACCGAAGAATCATGCAACAAAATCACTGAAGACTTAGGTTTATCTTCCATATTAGAATGTAGTACAAATCAAGTGTTACAATGTAACATGAGAATATATAGTAAATTAAACCCTAGACTAATAGATTTCTAGTACAAGTAGGAAAACACAAAGTAGAATTTGGCTTGGGCCTATGCTAATGGGCAAACATTTCTCTAATACGCCCTTTCAAACTCAAGATGGAAGCTTGATAAAACCTTAAGATTTGAGAAGACTGAGAAGATCCCTTGAATGAAGTTTGGCTCTGTGATGGTGGTTTAAGGAAGGCAATGGTCTTATAGTGTGGATGCGACTTCTAACAATGTCATGACTATACCAGAGAGTTTTGACAGCAACAGTGGGAAGCCAGAGAAGGTGAACACAACGAAGAACACTGAGGAAGACAAAGATTGCTCTTAAGTACACTATAAGAACAAAAAACCATGGCCACAGGAAGGTGGCTCTAATATCATGTTAAATATTAGTTATGATATATTTCATATTGAATATGCTTGAATAGAGCAGAAGAAGGAAGCATAAAATAGGAACACAAGAGTTATATGGTTCAACTTTACGGTCTACGTTCACGGAGGAAAACCTAAAAGGATACATCAATAATATATTAGAGCGTAGTACAAATTTTATGTTACAATGAATTATAACAAGGGTATTGTAGGGGCTTGGGCCCCTGAACCGTGAATGGCCCACGTCACCAAAGCCCAACACAAAGAGGGGCCCATGCGGCTAAGGCCCGTTACAGTGTGGTTGGCCCTTGTGGCTAAAGATAGACAGAGAGGAGATAAGATTAGCTTACTAACAAAATGGGCAAGTCCTCGGTAATATAGAGTTAGGCTCAAGCCGAGTTGGGCCAGCATTGACAAGCTAGCCAAAGGAAAGACTGAGGGAGAACAGCCATTTGAGGTCAGAACCGAACATTATTAAATAACTTTGGAGAGTTTGCTGTCAAGCACTAATTGACGACTGGAACAAGTTCCAAGGAAGTCCTCTAAAGTCGTAAGGATTCCTGGGGATTCAGATAGATGTGGGAAAGTGTGTCAAATGGGGCAGTAATGATAGCTCCCTCACTAAGGAGAGACTAAAAAAGGAGGAGAACGTGAACATGTAAGGGGGTTGGAAAAATTAAGGGAAGAAAAATGGAGAGCAAGGGAAACATAGGAAAACACGGGGAACTAGTAAGAAACGTAGGGAAACGGGGGGGAACTACATTGTATTAATGGTTGGGGGAAGACAAGCCAGGTGCAGTTCAGGGCCTAGTTTGCAGGATCGTGACGCATCCTACAGATAAATAAATTGGGGCCCATACAAATTGAAAACAAAGTTTTTAGTCGCCACAATTGGCGCCATCTGTGGGAATCCTACTCCACTTGAGGTATCGAGCAAGCTTGGTGCTGTCCCACTATGGAAGGTCCGTATGTTGGAGAGGGTTCTGCGAGAGGAAATTATTCAAGGGCCTCCTCGAAAGGTCGTAGGAGGTGGGAAAGGGAGTGTGGAAAGGGAGCATAGAAAGGAACATCAGCATATACATGACGGGCATGAGACGAGAGTAGACTCTAATGAGGGATCTTCCCATGGGGAACGAACAGTATCATATATCCTCGAGTAGCCTTATCAAAGTGATCAGCTGAGGGAGCTAGAGAATCTATGGAAGCAGATCAATGGTTTGGAGATTGAGCTTAGAGGCCAAAATCGCAGAAGAGGCTAGGAGGATTCATCCGATGATCTAGACTACATTGCCGATGAGTCATCTCGAGGCGGTGGCTCACGCTTGTCGAAAGGATCACGTGAAACTAAAGGGCGTTATTGCGAATCCCCCCATCGCAAAAGACACAGACACCGTAATGCCACTCGGGATGTAATAAGCCGGGCATTGAGGAGAGCAGCCCGATCACAGTTCATTGATGAGATCGAGAGTATGGAAATGCCGAGATGGTTCGCGCGACCTCCATTCACCATCTACGATGGAAAAACCGACCCAGTGGAGCACGTGAGTCATTATATACAGTGATGTCGCTTTATTCTTATAATGATGAGTTACTGTGTAAGGTGTTCCCATCTAGCCTCGGACTGACAACAATGAGGTGGTTCAATGGTTTGAGAAAGGGGTCTATCCAAAATTTTAGGGAGTTAATACAAGCATTTGGAGCCCGATTCATTACATGTAGCAAGGTTCCTCAACTGATAGGTTCTTTGTTATCTATGAGGATGAGAAGTGGCAAAACCCTCTGATCTTATACGAACAGGTATTGGGAACTTTATAATGAGATAAGAGGGGGGAATGAGCAAGTGGCATCTAGCACCTTCTGAATAGGCCTCCCCTAAGAGTAAGGATTAAGAGATTCTCTAACCATGCGGCCTCCCAAAGACATGCACTAGCTAATGAAAAGGATTAAAGAGTATAAGAGACAGGAAGATGACCGACTGCAGGGCAAAGGTAAAGCCCTAGCCTCATCGCAGTATCGTAAAGAATATCACCCTGAAAAGTTTCAGTAGAGAACTAAAAGAGAGCTAAGGGTGCTTTGGAAGGCTTAGAGCAATGTGCCGAGGGAGTTAATGCTATGTTCAAGGATATGGTTTATAAAATCCTAGAACGCATTAAGAATGAGCCTTATTTTCAACGGCCGGGGAAGATGGATAGAGACTCGGGGAGAATGAATCAAAGCTTATATTGCATGTACCATAAAGAAATATGGCACACTACCGAGCAATGCCATGTGTTGAAGGATCACTTGGAGCAGTTGGTGAAGGCTGGGCATCTTAAGGAGTTCTTAGTTTGGTAGGAAGGAGAACATGTAGGTCAGGGGTCAAGAAGTCAAAACGATCGAACTCTCCCACCTCCCATAGGGATCATTGAGGTCATCCATGCAACCTCTCGAGGTGTAAGCATGAATAGTTAGAGGGGGGTACTAAGCGTGGTATCCCCACCTGAAGTAGATGCCACGGACCGACTTGAGAAGAGGCCCTAGAGGACCTCCACCTCGATCACTTTCAGTGAGGCAGATATAGAAGGAACATCTCAACAGCACGATGATGCTCTAGTTGTGACGTCTCGGATTGGAGGTTTCTTAGTAAAAAGAGTCATGGTGGATCAAAGGAGATAATGTACCCTGATCTTTACAAGGGACTGTGGCTGAAGCCAGAAGACTTGAGTAGATATGATACCTTGCTTGTCACGTTTGAGGGGAAGATCGTGACTCCCGAGGGGCAGATAAAGCTATTGGTGGTAACCGAAGACAAGGGAGTGGAAGTTAATTTTATCGTGGTCAATGCTTTCTCTCCCTACACAGTGATCCTAGGGCAGCCTTGGATCCATGCCATAGGGGCAGTACCATCAACTTTGCACCAGAAGATTAACTTTCTTACAAAAGATAGGGTCGCAGTAGTCTGGGCTGATCAAAAGGTAGCAAGGCAATGTTTGGTGGTAGTGATAAACCACAAAGTTAAGCAGAAGGAACAAGTTGATCAAGAGCAATTATAGAAATAACTGATGACCGAGGTATTAATGGGGGTAGACAGCACCGAAGAGTTAGTGTAAATACCAATTATGCCGTATTCCGACAAGTATTTCTAGATTGGGAAAAGTTTGTCAGCTGAGGATTGAATGGAAATTTTATTATCAATAGTGCAAAATTTGGACGTATTTGTATGGAGTCCATACGAAGTGCCCTCGGTTGACCTAGCCTTTATCATGCATAAGTTGAATGTAGACCCCCTGGTCCCACCAAGAAAACAAAAACTGCGGAGATCCGCGAAACCTCATGTGGAGGCAGTAAAGGAGGAAGTGAAGAAGTTGAAGTAGTGAGGGGCCATCAAGGAAGTGTTCTTCCCCGAATGATTAGCTAAAATGATGGTGGTGAAGAAGAAGAATGGAAAGTGGAGAGTTTGCATCGACTTCACCGACTTGAACCGAGCGTGCCCAAAAGACCCTTTTCTAATGCCAAAGATAGATCAGTCGGTGGATGCCACAGTCGGACACCAAAGGATGAGTTTTTTAGACGCCTTTCAAGGCTACCATAAAATTGCTTTTGGTCCCCGAGGATCAAGAGAAAACTTCCTTTATAACGTCCGAGGGAAACTATCATTATATGGTGATGCCCTTTGGAATGAAGAACGCGGGGGCTACTTATCAGCGAATGGTCACACGCATGTTCAAGGAATTGATCAGTAAGACAATGGAGATTTTATATTGATGACATGGTGGTGAAGACTAAGGAGAGTGTGGGACATGTCGATGACCTGGTAGAGGTCTTTGGTATATTGAGGCAGCATAAGTTACGCCTTAACACCAAAAAATGTGCTTTTGGGGTAGGGTTGGAAAATTCTTGGGTTATATGATCACCACTCTGGGTATAGAGGTGAACCCCGACCAGATAACGGCCATTCAATAGCTCTGCCCACCAAACAATCCTAAAGAGGTCTAAAAGCTTACTGGCATGATTTCCACTCTGAATAGGTTTTATCAAGATCAGCGGACAAATGCAGACCATTTTATCAGTTATTGAAGAAGTGTAAGGGTTTCCAGTGGACTGAAGAATGCGATCTAGCATTCAAAGATTTAAAGTCTTACCTAGCTAGCCCACCCATTTTATCCCGACCTGAACCAAAGGAGGATTTATACATGTATTTAGCAATCTCTGACCAAGCTGTTAATTCGATGTTGATTAGGTAGCATGAAGGGATCCAGAGGCCTGTGTGCCTTAGCAAAACTTTGGTGGATGCAAAGACTCCGTACTTATCGTTAAAGAAGATGGTGCTGGCCCTGGTGCATGCTACCAAGAAGTTGCCACATTACTTTCAGGCCCACACGATATAGGTATTAACTGAGCACCATTTGCAGTCACTGTTAAGGAGGTCGGATTTTACTAGGAGGATAGCGAAATGGGGGAAAAGATTGGGAATGTTTAAAATACGTTATAAACCGAGGAACTCCATTAAAGGTCAGGTGCTGGCGAACTTTGTGGCTGAGTTCACCCCTTCTTCATAGGGCTCTATGGGGATATGCCAAGTCACTGTTTGATGGTGGAAAGTGTTCATGGATGGAGGGATCGGGGGTTGGGATAGTGTTGGTGTCACCTAAGGGTGTAAAATTGAAGTCACTAAGGTTGGGCTTTCGGACGTCGAACAATGAAACCGAATATGAAGCCCTCATTGCTGGGCTATGGGTAGCGCAAAAACTTGGTGTCGAGGAAGTGGAGATGTTCTTAGATTCAAGATTGGTGGTGAGTCAAATAGATGGGAGCTTCAAGGCAAGAGACCCTCACATGTCACAATACTTAAAGTTTTTCGAGAATATACAGGCAAACTTGCAAAAAGTTAGTGTAGTCAGAGTGCCAAGAAGTCAGAACAGTCATGCCGTTTCCTTGGCCATGCTGGCATCCTCTTTAGATGACTGCATTCCCCGAATGATTATTGTAGAACTGTTAGAGCAACCGAGCATTGAGTAGCAAACGGTGGTAGCAGTCATTTCAAAACTGGGGTCAAGTTGGTCGGACCTTTACATTGCATTTCTATCTTATGGGTTATTGCTGACGAATGACAAAGAGGCGTAGAGGTCTCGGGAGTGGCAGTAGTGTTCAGGGAAACAAAGCTTGGATCTGATGGAGGAGTATACTAGGCCTTGGTCGGGGCAGCAGTGTTCTGATTCTCTTTTTCTAGCACTACTACATAGGCACCAATCTACTCTGAAAGTTCCCTCATGCCTGGGCTATCCTCTCCCTCTTCCTTTTCGGCATCCTCCGATTGCTCTTCCTCTTGAATGTCCGTCAATGGGTCTTCAGGGAGGGGGATCTAGCTGGCATCTCTAAAGGAGGAATCCTTGAGAACACTGACTGCATTGACTACAGCCATCCAACCCTCAGAGAACCCAATCTTGTGCGCCTGGAAGATCACCGCCCCGGCCGAGTCTTCTGTGTCCTTGAACCCCATGTTATAGTAAACTTGCTCGCAATTCTTAATTACCTTTTCAAGGTCGTCAAATTCCTTCTCACGAGCTGTAACTAAGGTGGAAACCTCAACCAACATGACCTTGATCTCATTAAGCCTCCCTTACAGCTCCTCGGCACTTTTCTTGGCCACTTCTCGAGCCGCCTCCACCATGGTGGCTCGGCGCTTTGCCAAATTTAACTCAAGGGTTTTTCATTTAGAGTGGCCTCGGCAACTTGTTTTAGTGCCTTTTCCTTGTCAGCCTCTTCCATGATACCCTTAAACCAACCTTCCACCACATGAGTCAATTAGGAGGCCTGAAATAAAAATAAATAAATAACAAGGGTATAAGTTAGTCTGATCCAAGCATTAACACTTAGAAAAATTTGAATCAAGTTAAAAGGAAACGGGAGCTAATAACATAGAATGAACGGGAGATAAAGTCACTTACAGCTATTGTGTGCCACTTCAATTTTAAGAAGAGGTCATCATCCCGATAGCCCTCATAGTCGTCCATTTCATTTGGGGAGCAACAAGGCCTTGCCGAGGTTGTAGGAGGTTTGCCCACTAAGGCAGTTCCGCCAGGTTAGGACGGAAGAGTCAATAGGGAGGACTTTATCACCCAGCATAAATGTGCACTCCCATCCGAAAGAGGATGCGGAAGTGGAAGCTACATGAGACTCGATTACCGTCGGTTGATCGGCTAGACTTACCCCTTGGATGGCCCCCATAGACTGGGGAATCGGGGTAGTTACAACTGAACTCGGGGGAGGCTACTTGGTCGTCTATAGGCCGGTCTGAAGAAAGGTTTCCTCTGCCACCCTTTTTCTTTTTCGACGATACTGCCATGCGATGGGGGGGGGGGGGGGGATTGGCTCGCTATGGAGCCGCTTGTGGAGTGACCTGTCCCCTCAAAGCTTATGCTTTTGGGAACTAGCACTCCAAACCTGTGGTACACCTTTGGACCATTCCTTCGACTGGATTGAGGCTCTTGGCTCTTTGGCAATGGGGGCTTCTACTGAGATGTGAATGGCATGACCTTGTAACACTGTGTCACCTAATCCGTCCCAAACTAGTTCAAAGGAATTAGTACGGACTATCCTAGGCGCTAGGTGTCTTGCCTCCCCACTTGTGAGTTCATGCAGAAGGAATTCTGGAAGCCACACGTCAAGGTAGGACAGTAAGGAGCTGCTAACCATTAAGGCACCCGACGAATCTTGGTTGCTCGTGTACGAAGATATGCACCTAGGGGTGTGCATGGGTCGGGTTGGGTCGGGTTAAGAGAATTTTTTGACCCAACCCACCATGGTGGATCAAAAAAAATTCGACCCAACCCAACCCATCACATATGTCTAACCCAACCCAACCCAACCCACATGGGTCGGGTTGGGTCGGGTTGAACCCATGGGTTGAACAATTTTTTTATTTTATTACTATTATTATTAAATTGAACATACAAAAATATATTACACTTGCCACCTGAGTTGATAAACAAAATATACATTAATATATAAACTAATATTCAAACTCAGTTGTAAACAAAATATGTCTAAATGGGATAAATATGTCTAACAAATTTTTTTTTATTAAATATATAATATATTTTAAATATATAATATATTTTAAATATATATTAAATATGGGTGGGTCGGGTCGGGTTTGGCGGGTTTGTAATTTTATGACCCAAACCCAACTCGACCCGCTATGAAATAATTTTTTGTAACCCAACCCAACCCACCAGGCCTAAAAAACCGACCCAACCCGGCGGGTTGGGTTGGGTCGGGTCGGGTCGGGTTTGGCGGGTCGGTGGGTTTTCTGCACACCCCTATATGCACCCGAGAATCAAGTGGGAAGCTCTCAACTGCTTGTTGTAATGCACAAAAATCTCCAAGTGCAGCACGAAGTTTAACTCCTGAGCTCTTACGATGCTCAGGTCGACTGGAACCTCATAGAATCTTAAAAAAAAAAAAAAAAAAAAAAAAACAATAACAGTAGTAAGTAACAAAATGTGCAATATAACAAAAAAGAGGGGGGGAACTCCTAAAGCAATGTTACACTTGACAGGTTATCGACCTATCTGGCGAGGAGAGGTCGGGCAGGTAAATTAGTCATTTAAGCAATTCCTGCTCACCTCACAAACTCCCCTATCGAGTTCTTGTTGGAGTCGAGGATGCAGGAGATCGGTCTGACCGTGGTATTTTGGATCTAAAGATAATACCCATGCTTCAGACTCCTCCGAATGGCGTACAGGAAGTTGATGTCATAGTGGGTTAGGTGTAGACCATACAGTTCGTTAAAACGCCCCACACAACTAACTACCTTATAAAAGTTGGGCAGACATTGATTGAGATTAAGCCCATAAAAACCCAAGGCCCTAAGTAACAAGAGTGCTACGGGAAACCTAACCCCACCCTTTAGTATTGACAATAAGGGAAAAAAGACTACATAGGGTAACCTCTAGTCTTCTATATCACCCTCATGACAGTATGATATATTCACATCATGAGGGATGTTATACCTAATTTTGAAAGACTCAACATCTGCAATTGTCCTCAGGAGGTGTGAAAACCCCATTTTCTTTTCTTTTCTCTACCCAACCCACAAGAAGATTTACAAGGGAAAGAAGACTTACTCTGAGACTTTGTTGATGATGGAAATGGGCTCGGGAAGAAAAAGGAAACAAAGTTCTCAATTTGAAAAAGAAACTAAAGTAAATAATGGCACGAAGAACATTAGTATTTATAGAGATGAATACCATTTAATGAGACTACAAAAATCAATCAATGCTTACCATTGTTTCTTTTCATGTGTGCCTCAGTAGTCGAAGCACTAGATCATCTCAACCGTCTAATGTTGAAGATGCTGCCACGTGCACGTTTAGGATGAGCAATCATGTCTGCTGCATTAATTGGGCGATGGTTGACATTCCCGAGGCGTAACAGTTATAGTTGAGAGAGAGAGAGAGAGAGAGAGAGAGAGAAATTGCTGACCACATAGTAGGAAACCCCAATCCCATCTCCACTTCATGAAAATGGGATTGTAAAGGACTATTGTAGGGGCTTGGACCCCTGAACCGTGAATGGCCCACGTCACCAAAGCCCAACACAAAGAATAGCCCATGCGGCTAAGGCCCGTTACAGTAGGGTTGGCCTATGTGGCTAAAGTCAAACACGGAAGAGATGAGATTAGCTCGCTAACAAAATGGGCAACTCCTCGGTAATATAGAGTTACGCTCGGGCCAAGTTGGGGCCAACACTGACAAGCCAGCTAAAGGGAGAAGTTCCAAGGAAGTCCTTTGAAGTCGTAAGGATTCCTGGGGATTCAGATAGATGTGGGAAAATGTGTCAAGTGGGGAAGTAATGATAGCTCCCCCACTAAGGAGAGACTATAAAAGGAGGAGAAGGTGAACATGTAAGGGGGTTGGAAAAATTAAGAGAAGAAAAAGGGAAACACTGGAGACCATTAGGAAACGTAGGGAAACGGAAGGAGAACTACATTGTATTAAAGGTTGGGGGAAGACAAGCCAAGTGAAGTTCAAGGCCTAGTTTGTAAAATTGTGACACATCCCACATATAAATAAATTGGGGCCTAAATACAAACTGAAAACAAAGTTTTTGGCTGCCATAGGTATATATAGTAGACTAAAACCATAGACTAATAGACTTCTAATACACTAAAAGACTTGGCTTGTAGACAAGGTAAAATTAAGCTTGAGCTTATACTAATGGGCTAATATATTTCTAACACTCAAAAATAGTTTGATAACAGGTTACTAGCAAGTCCATTTGAAATATCCTCTCCATTACAATAAAGTTTTTTTTTTTTTTTTTTTATGGATAAAATGCAATAAAGTCTATTAATCCTACACACACACATATATATAAACCGTAAATAAGCGTTAATTAATTATTTTATTTTTTTGAAAAAAATAACCGTTAATTATTAATAAATATTTAAAAGAGTTAATTTTAAGTGAGCCACACCTTTTGCATAATTATGTTAAAAAAAAAATTTGATATTAAGATCCACCTCCCTCAGCACTTTGCTTGATCAAACCTCAAGCAGTGACAGAGCTAAGCTTGGACTTTGGGGGGTAATGGCCCCCCTAATTTTTTATTAAAAAAATTATTAGTATATATATGGGTATTAATTTTAGCATTTTTTTTTTTTATAAAATTACACTTTGCCCCCCTAACAATATCATTGATTCTTTAAAGAGTAATTATTGTGAGAATAGGAAGTCCGAGTAAGTATATTGGGTTATAGTTCGTGCCCGAGGACGAAATAAAGCTCGTGGAAGGGATTGTTAAGCCTAAATCAATGGGCCGAGGATAAAAGAAGAGAATGACGGGTCAGCTGTGGTTCATGAGGATCTGAGCCACCTCTGGAGAGCTTTAGGTAGGTAACCATGCATTAGGTAGGTAACCATTTTGGAAAGATAAGCTTCAGGGAAGGTAGCAGAGCTGGGTCAACAGTAAAAGATGAAATAGCTAGGAAGAAGGTTGTCACCACCACATTAAATGCACTGCACGAAATGAACTGGTCGCATTTATGGAGAAATGACACTTGAACAGTGTCATCTCAGTTCACAGCTACTCACAAAGCTTCCAGGAAATCCTAATGGGACAAGCATTCAAGGGAATTTCTACCAAATCAACAGGTGGAAGGCTGGGATGGAGGGGTCAAGGACTATATAAGGAAATGGCCACAATAAAAAAAAAAAAAAGGGTATGTAGTCGAAGAAGAAATTAAAAAAAAAAAAGAAAAAAGAAAAGAAAAAGAGGAACACAGTATATTCATATAAGCTTGAGTTAATATAAGAACATCTCATCCTCGGACGAGAGTTATTTCTATAAATTTGTGTTTTCAGTCTTATTGGCATGAATCATATTAGCTATGGCCCATACTTAATTTGCTGAGATGCTTTATTGTAAAACCCATTCTCTAACAAATATACTGTTTTGGGCTTGTTGGGCTATCACCACCGCATTCAATGCACTGCACCAAATGAACTGACCGTATTTATGGAGAAATAACATCTGAATAGTGCCATCTCAGTTCACAGCTACTCACAAAGCTTCCAGGAAGTCCTAATGGGATAAGTATCCAAGGGATTTTCTACGAAATCAACAAGTGGAAGGCTGGGATGAAGGGGTGAAGGACTATATAAGGAAATGGCCACCACAAAAAAAGGGGTATGTAATCAAAGAAGAAATATAAAATAAAAATAAAAAGAGAGGAACACATTGTATTCATATAAGCTTGAGTTTATATAGGAACATCTCATCCTCGGACTTGACCGAGGAGAGTTATTTCTATCAATTTGTGTTTTCAGTCTTATTGGCATTAATCATATTAGCTATGGCCCATACTTAATTTGTTGAGACGCTTTCTTGTAAAACCTATTCTCTAACAAATATATTGTTTTGGGCTTATTGGGCTATCATCTACTGTTCTTGGTGGGCTGAGGTTCAAACTCTAATCCTTACAACTATAGTCACAAACTTTTCTACAATATTTTTACAAAGTGTTGAGATAACAAATTCTTATTGGTTTGTGTTAAGGTCCAAAAAATCGCAATATTGTACCAAGGCCCAAAAAAACAACACAAATGATCAAAATCTAGGAAAGTAAAAGAACATTTGGGCTTTCAATAAAGGAAAAGGAGGAGAGGCCCAAACCCATTAAGGGTCCATGGGGAGGAACCCAAATCCATGAATAGGCAAGCTTTGGACTTCATGTAAAAAAGGAAAGAAAAAGCCTAGCCCAACCTTCAAAAGTCAGAAAAATCACTGGGGAGCCCAGGAAAAGAACTGGGCCAAGATATTTGGGAGCCTGGGATACTCAGTACATGCAACAAAGCTAGGATGGGATTAAGACAGGTCAATGAGGCATGCCAAGAAAAACAAAAAACAAGAACAGATATGTCCTTATCAGCCACCCAAGGATGCAGAAAAGGGATCAGAAGGCTTGGGAACCAACAACTCATGAGCAAGGGCCTGGTGCCTCGGGGAACCCAAGAAGAAGAACCATGAAGGAAGGTGGCTGAGGATCTTTCAGCCTGGCAGGAAGGAATCAGCCCACTTGGGAAAAATGACAAAAGGGAAAGCAGCCAAAAGATGGGTCTGAAAAGTGGAGTCTAGAAAACTTGGAAGTCAGCCAGGGTCTTTTGAAGAGAAAATCTAAAAAAAAGGGAAATAATGAAGAATGAGGAAGGAACCAGCTACCAATGTTGCTAACACAACATTGGTTCTGGTACCCAAAGGAACAAATAGAGGGAATCAATGGTACCCCAAAAACCCTAGGATGGCACTATAAAAAAGGGAAGCAACAAACAGTGGAGGGCATTTAGTCACAGTCAATTGAAGTAAAAATACTTGAAAAAACTCTGCCAAAATTCAAAAAGAGAGAAAAAAAAAGGGAGGGAAAACACCGTCCTGGATCCTCAAAATAGCCACTAGAGAACCCATACTTGGATTCAAAGGGATTCAAACTTTGTAAGTCTTAAAGGCCTGAGGAGCCATCTAAGTCTGTGATTTTTAAACTTATTTAGACCTCGTAACATGTCCTAGTGAGCACAATGTCTTGCATAATTAAGAAAATAATGAAGCATTTTACATTATTTTAAGGATCCTAAACATCCTATTATATTTCCTTCTTCTCATTATTTTGTTCATTACTGTTCCCTGTTGTTCAATGCATATATTCTCTATATGTTAGTATGTATGTGTTGTAGAATTCATACCCTGTGCATCACTTGGTTTGAAATCAGCCTCATTTAGCTGCTATGAACCAAGCCCAGTCTCTTAAAATATAAAGCATCAAGCCCAAGATCCTCACTTCCTTACTTGGGCCTGTGTGCTACTTTCTTAAAAAAAAATTAAAAATTAAAAATTAAAAATTAAAAAAAGAAGAAGAAGAAGAAGAAGAAAGAACCCACACACTTTGTATCTGTGCTTACCCCTTATATCATTTTTTTTTTTTTTTTTTGCCAATACCACTCACCACATCATGAATTTATAAAACAAGTTTGCATCCTTAACATATTTTTTATTTTTAAAGGCCATAAAAAAGTTTATAGATCTAAACACTAAAACAAAATATACAAGCCCAAAAATATTAGTGCAACAACAAAGATTACTAATAGCAAAACTAAAAAAAATTAAGTCCAACCAACAAATTTTACCCAAAACAAACAACTAGACACTTAAAAAAAATTAGCAAAATAATTTTGTCATTACCTGGTAGTACACACACACACACACACACACACACACACACACACACAAAACCCTTAGCGTCTAGGCAAGAAAGTTGGAGGCTGGAGTTACCACGCATAACCAATAGCAAAGCTACCCTCCTTACTCCAAGTCCTAGCTTCATCTCTGACCTCAAGTAACATCAAACATAAACTTTTATCAATCTTTGCACGACACTAACTCAAGAATCCTTAAACATAAATTTTACTCTACTCTCACGCTACACTTGCTCGGGCTAACTTTTGAAAATCAAACTTCCACCCCTTCGAACGTGAGATTATTTCATGTATAACAACCTACAAACATACATCACTACAAGAAAATGTACTTTCAGTGAGGAAAAAATTCGTCACTAAAAGTCCAGTTTTTCGTCGCTAAGAACCTTTAGCGACGAAATGAGTTTCGTCGTTGTAGCCCCGTCGCTAAAAGTCCTAGCGACGAAAAATTTCGTCGCTAAAAGTCCGATTTGTATAAAAAAGAAAAAACTTTTAGCGACGAAAACATTTCGTCGCTAAAATTTTTCCTCGCTAAAAACACTATTCAGCAACGAAAATATTTCGTCACTAAAACCATTTCAGTTTATTAAATCATATTTAGTGACGAAAAATTTCGTCACTAAAACTATTTTCGGGTACATTTAGTGACGAAAAAGTTATTTAGTAACGAAAAAATTCGTTACTAAAATTATTTTTAAGAAAATCCAAGCACATATAGTGACGAAAATTTTCGTCACTAAAACCATTTCTTACAAAATTCTACTACATTTAGTGACGAAATATTTCGTCACTAAAACAATTTTTTATTGCTATATTTGTGACGAAAAAATTCGTCGCTAAAACTTATTTTCTGTTTTTATTGTTTTAATAGCTTTAATATTAACATATACCCTGTCATTACATTATTAAAACCCCACATTTGAATAACACATTTATTCCAACAACACATTTATAAAAAAATCGATCCATACATTCCACAAATAACAAATAAAACAAGTATCCAATTCAAACTTCTTCCATACAATAATTGTTCACAACACATACAATAACTCAAAATGTCTTATAATAATACAAAAAGTGTAACATAATATAATTAGAACCAACAGAAAATGTCCTCATATGTCTTCAAGTAATTGCCAAAAGTATATCCCTTAAAGTCACCAATAAGAAATCTGCATAAATATAAAAACAATACTACATTAAAATCGTAAAGTAAAAACATTAACTATGTTATAAGAAACATTTCTAACAATACATTAAGAGTAATCACACCTATGAATTAAAATCACAACTCCTAATGTAGGTATGAATTAAATTCACAACTCCTAATGTATAAGTTGTAGAAAGCAAATATAAATTTTCAAGTGTAATATAATAGAATTAGTTTCTAAAATAAAGTACTAACCAATAAGTGTTTTAACTTGAAGATGAACCACCCCCATAGGTAAGAGCATCATAACCCTTGCTCCTCAAAAAGTTAAGAATGTTTTTTTGAATCTCATCTTGCTTAGCTCGCGCCTCTTGCTCCCTAGCTCGCTCCTCTTCGTCCCTAGCTCTTGCCTCTTTGAGCTCAATTATCTCATTTTCTAACCGATGAATATATTCCACCGAGGAACTAGATGAGGCAGTAGTTACTAGAGAAGAGGAAGGTCTCATGCCAAGCCCTTTTACAATACCAGACTTCCTCTTAAAAACCAAGTTTGAAATCTCCTCTTGTGTAAGGGGAATTGCATTAGGATCTTGACAATGATCCTCTTGCACTTTGAGAATAGTTTCCTATCATTTAAAAGAGAGAAAAAAACAATCACAACATTAATACTACATATGTTATAGCTTTACAAACATGATAGGGATGAAATGATACACATACATATGTTGCTTCGTCCTCATGGTGTATCCACCTATTTGTATTTGGATTGAAATGAACATCTTTGTAGATTTTGCTAATTCAGGAACTTGACCGCCATTATTATTTGTCTGATTAATTAACATTCAAGTATTAGATAAATATAGTGAATTAATCACAACATATAATATATTAAGGTTTAAGAAAATGAAAAAACACGCACCTCCTCATCAACCCTAACAGCAAGTGCTTTTGTCCCGCATCTATGTTTGCCTACAGTTTTGTTCCTATTTTCAGAGTTCTTTCTTGATTTTTCCTAATAAAGAACATTCAAGATATTTATTAGATCATGAATAAAACAGTATACATTTATTTCATCTAAGTATAAATCTAATCATTTAACAACATAATATAGTAAACATTAAATAATAATAATATACGCATGAATAATTTACTAGCCAGTCCTTATTGGTCCATTTCCCATCAATGAGTTCAGTCCACTGCTCAAGTGTGGCATTCGTTGGCGGGTGGCTTCTTGCATAGTCAGCACCATGAGATTGTACAAGTTTTTTATAAGCCTGATGCAACTTGTTAGAGCTGCAACTCAATAATCTTCCACATTTTGTATTTAATGTTTTCATTACCAAGTTTGAATTTCCTTGTAGCTCAAACTGATCCTATAAAATGAAATGTATATGTATTATAAAAATATTATTATATGAATTTAATATGCTTAGTAACAACAAAGATGAGTTAAACGTTATCAATGTAAATTTACCGCGATGTTTTGAAGCACCACATCTCTAGTAGCAGCATCAACACTTTTTCAATTTTTTACGTTATAACTAGACAAATTACTTCGTACTTGTACGCCAATTTGATTGACAAGCTTGCACGCATTCTTCCCAACAGGAGCATCATACTCTGCAGCTATACGTACTGGCAGCTTACCACCTTTTTCAACAAGTGCCCGTACTGCTATACCACATGTTGTTCCACGGGTATTTCTGCTAGTAGATCCTATTTATACATTATCAATGTTAAAAAAATATAAATTCCATGTACATTAAGTATAATCTCAATAGTAAAGACAAGGTGTAATTGTAATTAAGTATGTTTTATGTAATTACCAGTCGTGCTAGTTAATGCGTCGGTAGCATCCGCACTAGAAGAACTTTAGGTGGGAGGATTTGCTTCAGGAGGTGTTTCCGTAGATTGGACCGCAGATTGAACCACCGGGATAGATGCCTCACCTCGCAAGCGTGTAAGTCGTCCTATTGCCATCTGTAACTAACAAACATGCATATAATAGAACAAAGTCATTACAAATAATGGAACAACAAAGTTATTATCATCTATTGTACCCTATGGAACATCTATTGTACCTTATGGATTATAGAATTAGATGATTCATCATCATCGTCATCGTCACTAATAGGTGGTACATAATCATCATCTACCACAACATTAGCTTTACTTCTTTTTCCTTTTGCACAATTGGACTGAGCAGAATCCTTTAGAGAAGTTGAGATGTGCTTCAATACCAAAGCATCAAATCTCTCTTGATTTTACCTCATTCTATTCAATCTTGTCATCTCATACCTCGGTATATTATGAGTGCATTTCGCTTTTTTTGACATTTTTTGAAACTATGTATTGACATGAAATACAAGTATAGTTGCTACTAACTTAACATCATAGTCCACACGATAAGTGCAAAATTTGAACACAATTGCTACTAACTCAACACAACAAATGACCACATCAATATTCATATCAAGTTCAAGATAAGCACAAAACATCTCAATAACAATTACTACTAACTTTACATATCATAATCCACACAATTATCCATATCAAGCAATTCACAAGTGCAAAATTTGAACTTAAACAAGTATAAAACTTTAAAACAAGCACACACCATTTAAGACAATTATTATGAACTCTACATATCATAATCCATATCAAGATCAACATCAGGTATGTCTTGCTCTTCATTTTGATTAGCGTCTCGTGAAGTTCCACCTTTAGGAACAACCTCAATTTCAACATCACCCATACAGTACTCAATAATATTGTCTTCAACATTAATAGGGACAACATCAACAATTGCTTCTTGTTGGAATGCGTCACTATCCAACACAACCCAATATGGATTTAAACCACCTTATAACACCATGCAAGCCACCCGCATGCTCCAACATAACCCACCACAAAACCAATCTCAAACATCACAAATACAATGCGCTTACAAGTATTGAAATCGAATTACAAGAATTGAAATCAAATAAAGGAACACAATTGCTACTAATCAACAAGGTTCATTCACATTTGCAAGAAATTAAAAACACTCGCAATATGGATTTAAACCACTTTATAACACCATGCAAGCCACCCGCTTGCTCCAACACAACAACCCACCACAAAACCAATCTCAAACATCACAAGTACAATACTTACAAGTATTGAAATCGAATAAAAAAACACAATTGCTACTAATCAACAAGGTTCATTCACATTTGCAAGAAATTAAAAACACTCCCAATGTGGATTTAAACCACCTTATAACACCATGCAAGCCACCCGCTTGCTCCAACATAACCCACCACAAAACCAATCTCAAACATCACAAGTACAATGCTTACAAGTATTGAAATCGAATTACAAGTATTGAAATCGAATTACAAGTATTGAAATCAAATAAAGAAACACAATTGCTACTAATCAACAAGGTTCATTCACATTTGCAAAAAATTAAAAACACTCCCAATATAAATTTAAACTACCTTATAACACTATGCAAGCCACCCGCTTGCTCCAACACAACAACCCACCACAAACCAATCTCAAACATCACAAGTACAATTCTTATAAGTATTGAAATCGAATAAAAGAACACAATTGCTACTAATCAACAAGGTTCATTCACATTTGCAAAAAATTAAAAACACTCCCAATATGGATTTAAACCACCTTATAACACCATGCAAGCCACCCGCTTGCTCCAACACAACAACCCACCACAATACCAATCTCAAACATCACAAGTACAATGCTTACAAGTATTGAAATCGAATAAAAGAACACAATTACTACTAATCAACAAGGTTCATTCACATTTGCAAGAAATTAAAAACACTCCCAATATGGATTTAAACCACCTTATAACACCATGCAAGCTACCCGCTTACTCCAACACAACCCACCACAAAACCAATCTCAAACATCGCAAGTACAATGCATACAAGTATTAAAATCGAATTACAAGTATTGAAATCAAATAAAGGAACACAATTGCTACTAATCAACAAGGTTCATTCACATTTACAAGAAATTAAAAACACTCCCAATATGGATTTAAACTACCTTATAACACTATGCAAGCCACCCACTTGCTCCAACACAACAACCCACCACAAACCAATCTCAAACATCACAAGTACAATTCTTACAAGTATTGAAATCGAATAAAGGAACACAATTGCTACTAATCAATAAGGTTCATTCACATTTGCAAGAAATTAAATCACTCCCAATATGGATTTAAACCACCTTATAACACCATGCAAGCCACCCGCTTGCTCCAACACAACAACCCACTACAAAACCAATCACAAACATCACAAGCATAGAGTGTTTACAAATATTGAAATCAATTAAAGTACTATTCATCACATCTAATCAACAAGGTCCATTCACATTTGCAAAAAACTAAAAACACTCCCAAAATGAATTTAAACCACCTTTTAACACCCTGCAAGCCACCCGCTTGCTCCAACACAACAACCTACCACAAAACCAGTCACAAACATCACAAGCATAAAGTGTTTACAAGTATTGAAATCAATTAAAGTACTATTCATCACATCTAATCAACAAAGTCCATTCACATTTGCAAGAAACTAAAAACACTCAATATAAATTTAAACCACCTTATAACACCGTACAAGCCACCCGTTTGCTCCAACACAACCCACCACAAAACCAATCACAAACATCACAAGCATAGAGTGTTTACAAGTATTGAAATCAATTAAAATACTATTCATCACATCTAATAAAAAAGGTCCATTCACATTTGCAAAAAACTAAAAACACTCCCAAAATGAATTTAAATCACCTTATAACATCATGCAAGCCACCCGCTTGCTCCAACACAACAACCCACCATAAAACCAATCATAAACATCACAAGCATAACATGTTTACGAGTATTGAAATCAATTAAAGTACTATTTACAAGTACAGAGTTTTGTAGGTATTTAAACAGATTTTACTTACTATGATCAAGCTAAGCATACAAGTTTGATTTGTTGGGTAAGCTTTGGTCTTTGATTTTCACATATCTAAGCCTCTTTTTATCCCCCCACAGCAACCTAAACAATCACTAACCTTGTCATCACATTCAACCAAAAACCATTAAATTTCTTCTACAGTACATAAAAAAAAAAAAAAAAAAAAAAAAAAAAAAAAAAACACAGTCCAATATATCATAAAGCTTCACCCTTTTTGTTCTAGCAAAACATAAATTGGCATCCTAATACAAATACATGAAGCAATAAACTAAGTCTTGCAAGCAATCGTAATATATACATAAACATTAATTCTAATAAAACATAGAATGTCAGTTTTGAATTATAGAACATTAACTGAAAAAACACTCTTTAGTGTTCCGAGTGTTTGGCAAATTACAATGAATAGCGCTTGATTTATATATCATGAAAAGTAAAATTAGCATTCAAGCAAAATTTATAGTCCCCTTACAAAGTGAACCAGAATTTATAGTCCCCTTAAAAACCAAAGCCAAGTATTAGAATAGATTAAAATAAGCAGAAAACTATCCCTATAATTCTTCTTCAAAACAACAAAAAAAAAAAATGCAGTAGTCTAAAAATGCAGCCTATTAGTATGAAATAGTAACTATTTAAAAAAAAAAAAAAAGTGAGCGAAACCATATCTACAAAGATTTAAAAAAAAAAACAAAAAGAGAAAAATGTACCCAAAAAAGGTGAGCAACAGATCGGCGATGGAATGGTGAACCGGTGACGGAATGATGAAGATCGGCAACAGATCGACGACTAAATGATGAAAATCGCGACGGAATCGACGACGGAATGGGAAAACGGCGACGGAATGGCTATGTCGACGACGAAATGATGAAGATCGGCGATGGAAAGATGAATATCGGCGACGGAATGATGAAGATCGCGACGGAATCGACGACGGAATGAGAAAACGGCAACGAAATCGGTGACGGAATGGAGAAATCGGCGACGATTTGGTGATACCGGCAACGGTTTGTTGAGGCTTATCGGTGACAGCTTCGTGAGAGCTTATCGGCGACGGTTTGCTACGAGCTCATCGGCGACGGTTTGCGGCGGGCTCATCGACGACGGTTTACTGAGAACTCATAGTCGTCGGTTGAGTTTCTCCTTGTCGGCGTTGGTTGGGAGCCAAAGGCTGTTTTTTGTTTGATGAGAATAGGAGCTGAAAGGTCTGTGTTTTTTTTTTTTTTTTTTGTTTGATGAGAATAGGAGCTGAAGGCTGAAGGTATTTTGGTTATGGAATATATATGGCCTTTAGCGACGAATTAGTTCCGTCACTAATGGCTATATTCCGTCGCAAAAGGTATAAGCCTTTATGTTTTTAGTGATGAAAGTATTTTTCGTCACTAAAAAACCCAGAAGGCTGGGTTTTAGCGACGGAAATAATTCGTCGCTAATGCCAAATTTTCGTCGCAAACAGATATAACAGCTTAATGTATTTTAGCGACGAATGTAATTTTCATCACTAAAGAACATATATGCAGGTCTTTAGTGACGAAAGTAAATTTCGTCACTAAAGAACCCAGAATTTTTATGTTTTTTTAGCGACGAAACTAATTTTCGTCGCTATAGATCACTTTTAGTGACAAATTGAGAATTTGTCGCTAAAACAATGTGCTGAAAAACTATGAATATTTTTAGCGACGATTATTTTTTGTCGCTAATTCTTCCTTATAGCGACGAAATAATTTTCCTCACTAATACTATTCATAGCAATATCTACAGCGACGAAATATTTCATCGCTAAAAATTCCAACTTTTAGCGACGAACTATTTCGTTGCTATAGATTAATTGTGTTCGCGCCAAATTTTCCCTCCACTGGCGCCCATTTTTCAGATCACAATAGCGACGAAATGTATATTTCGTCGCTAAATGTTATAATTTTTTTCATTATTAGCGACGAAATTCAAATTTCGTCGCTAAAGATGTATTTTTAACAACGAAAAAAAATTTCCTCACTAACTTTCGTCGCTAAAGATACATTTTGTTGTAGTGCATATATATATATGTGTGTGTGTGTGTGTGTGTGTGTGTGTGTGTGTGTGTGTGTACAACTCTTATAGGGGTATACTGTAGAGAGAGAGAGTTGTGATAACCCTAGCTCTAACAATTCTCACAGGGCACATTGTAAATATACGAGTTCAAAAGGTTAGTAATGCCTGGTTCTTCTTCTTCTTTATTTTTTATTACATTAAAAATTCTATTTCTAATTAACCAAATCACACATTCACTAATATATCATTGGCTAACTTTTTTAAAAATGAGACAAATTACTTCAAACAGGATCCTCTCATCCATCTCATGGTTTAGATTGAACATTAAAAATCTAAAAGTTTATGTGATCACTCTCCATTTTAAGTAGATCCATCTTTGAATACCGCTTATTTCGCTGAAAACTGAAAACACTGTAGTAAAATAATTTTTAGGGTAAATTGCAATTTACACCCCTAAAGTTTGGGGGTGATTGGATTTTACACCCTGAAGTTTCAAAATTTGGATTTTACCCTCTGAAGTTTGGGGTGTTTGGATTTTACACCCTAATGTTTCAGAATTTAGATTTTATCCCCTAAAGTTTAGGTTGTATGGATTTTACACCTCCAAATTCTGAAATTTTAGGGTGTAAAATCCAAACACCTCAAAACTTTAAGGTGTAAAATCCAAAAACTTCTAAAATATATAGGGTAAAATCCAAATTTTGAAACGTTAGGGTATGAAATCCAAACATCACCAAACTTCAGGAGGTAAAATCCAAATTTTGAAACTTCAGAGTGTAAAATCCAGTCGCCTCTAAACTTTAGGGGTGTAATTTGCAGTTTACCTTAAATCCAGTCGCCTCTGAAACTTTAGGGTGTAAAATCGAAACACCTCAAAACTTTAAGGTGTAAAATCCAAAAACTTCTAAAATATATAGGGTAAAATCCAAATTTTGAAACCTTAGGGTGTGAAATCCAAACATCACCAAACTTCAGGAGGTAAAATCCAAATTTTGAAACTTCAGAATGTAAAATTCAGTCGCCTCTAAACTTTAGGGGTGTAATTTGCAGTTTATCCTAATTTTTAAATGTATGAATAGTGCCGTGAGACTCATTTTTATTGAAAGTTTTGTTTAAAAAATAGGTTTGTAGGTCCTGTAAACAATGCACAAGACCCACTGAAAAGCTAAAACGTGTTTCTCAAATAAATAAATAAGCTAAATCGCAGACACCAAACTTTCATCTGTATCCAAACGGATACTGAAAATCTAAAAGTATATGTGATCACAAGCAAGAAAAAAAATTGTGAGGTTTTGAAAACAGACAGAAGCCAAGAACTAGGAGAAGTTGAAAAGAAAAAATTTAAAGCAACACTAGCAAAATAAAACCCTCTGCTTTATTCCAGGAGCAACCTCACATTATTCTGTTTAACCCTTCACTTTTTACATGGAAAGTCAGAAGCATTTGCTCTAAATACTTTTAGTACAAAGAACTAGTAATAACTCAACAACAATCTCAATTTGTTCATATTTTTCTGAAGGTGCCTTTCTTAAAACTAATTTACAATTGATATAACACCACACAAGCATTTCTCAAAACCTATTTTTATCTCGTTGTATGGCTATTTTGTTCAAAAACATTAAGTTAGAACTTAGAACACAGGCCGAATTTGCACTATATGTTGAAAAAAAAAAATTAGTTTCATCTTATAAATGTAACCGGTTTACTCTTTCTCATCACCACTACATTACTTTTTTACTTGGTGCAAAGGCACACATCACATGTTCCACTCAAAAGTCATTATAACTTTTAAAGGAATGTGAGACATGTTATTCTATACACAAAATTGACAATTATCCTTTATTTTTATCTTTTTTTTTTCCAGAAACAAACACACATAAGGGAGATGGAAAAAAGTTTCCAAGACAAAGCCACACCACAAACAACACAAACTTAAAAACCATCTGATGAACATAATAACATTTCATAACCTTAGAAACAAGTTATAAAAGCATCTGCATGTCTAAAATATACATCATGAGTCCCCATAGTCTTTAGATCTCCTCAAAGGCTCAAACCTAAACAATTGATACTAACACTCAAGCTCACACTTGCTTCTTAAAACTAAACCCATGTTTCCAATTCACCCCAGATATTGGGGCATGCATTAACAAGCCCTAATCCACCCAGGGAGAGAATGAAAACACAGGAAGCAGAAGCAAAATACAATTCCTCCGAGAAAAATAAAAGACAACAACCATATTTGAAACAACCACCACAGACCTTGTTTTCAATTCACCCCAGATTGTGCCACGTATTACCCCAAAACCAAGTCCAGGGAGAGATTGAAATCACAGATCACAGAGTTCACCCACTAGTCACGCAGCTTGCTTGCACCAGAGTCCAAATTCCTAAGCTAGTTTAGCTCTTTACCTAAACCAACACAGTCACAAGCTACCCCAAGGGTTAGTGAAGCTAAAGTATACCGATTCCTAGACAAACCAAACCTAGCTAATCATCATTTACAACTTCTAAGATCCAACTTAAACGCAAAGCAAGGTCAGAGAGAGAGAGAGAGAGAGAGTTATGTAATTATGTTAACAAACTGAACCTAGGGTAAACTAAACGACAGAACAAGCACATTGATATTGTTTCAACTTTCAAGAAGTTTTTCTCAGATGCTTTGGAGGTGCACAAGGTACATGTTCACCAACCGTCATGAACTTGCAGCTGTTGGAACCGTCCCTTGGAGGTTCTAAAACCACAGGCAGGAACGAATTGCGCTTACACCAGAACCTACTGGTTTTGAAACTCTCGCTTAAAGCCTCTTTCCCCTGCACAAAGAGAAGGAATTAGTATGAATCACTGTTGGAATTGAAAACTCAAAGAAGCCAAACATACAAGATAAATAGGAACCAACGAAAACAACCCCACCACATGAAAAAATTGGGAATGATATTTGAAAAAGTACATGGGAAATAAACCTGAATATCAGCCACAGTGACTTCACAAGTTTTCTTGTTTTTAGCGACTTCCCATACTCGTTTATGGAAAGAGTTGAAGAACCTAAATGCAGCCACAGCATTTGTAAAGTTCACAAACGCGTATCCCAGATTAGCTGTTTTGCCTTCATTCCAACATTTCCTACGGGACAGAATCCCCAAAATTGAATTGAAATTAGAACACAGATTGTGACAAATATACAGAAAAAACAAAGAAAGTTTATGGCAAATGATGCTTCAATTAAAGTTGCTACTACACACATGAAGTCCATGGGCAAGTAGACAAAATCGAAGGCAGACTTGCATGACAGTGAGTCTGCTTTTTGGTTCTCATCCCGACAATGCTTGTCCAGTATTGACAGCAGGATCTCCCGCCTGAACATTGTTATAGAACAACATGTTAAGCCCAAAAAAGAATTGAGCATGATACCCATGTACACAAGTTACTGCTCGTTTGAACTTAATCTTCGTGTAGATGTATACATTAATACAAACACTTGCACACGCTAAAACAAATGGAACCCAGATATTCCAAGTCTCAAAAAGTCTGTCTTTATTTTAAGGCATTGAATAAAAAAGTGATGGACATCAATAACATCAGACAGATTTCTTCCGGATATTGTTACCAAATGTAGATAAAGGACAGAATAACCAGAGAAAGTACGACCAAACAATGACTTTTCCCCATTCATGCTTTCTCGGTCGCTTGAGAAACCAAAAGTCACAGACCATGGTCATTCAATTACTTAACTATTGATGATTCCGAATACAAATTAAGGTCAGAAGATCATGAAGTAATGAAAAAGTCACTGGGTAAAATCAAAGCAACACGATTAACCTCATATAAACATAAATAATATCAAAGAACTAAAGCTTACGTGAACTGGTTAGGAATGTTCTTGATCATAACTGTCGTAATTCCAGAGCGCTGGACTTCATCAACAGAAGTTGGAAAAGGAACCACACGACCACTCCTCCCCTTCAACGCCTTGCCATGAACAGTAGAAGAAGCAAGAACACCATCACCACCAGCCTTCTTCGGCATCCATACAGACTTTCTTTGTGAAACCAATCTGGGTCCCACGACTCGTCCCTTGGTTCCTTTATCAACCCTTTTTCCAAAACTCAAACTCTGATGCACCTCACTCTTCAGCTTCTCCACCACCACTTGAGGCTGTGATTCAGCATCGTAGAATACTGCTTCACAAGGCAGATAAGCCCTGGGCTCACTGGGATGCCCATAATAAGAAGAACCAGACACAACTGGCCACGGCTGAAACGGTTGAGCTTGTTGGTAGTAGATTTCGTGAGGAACCGAGAGTCCCATAGTGGTGAGGAGAGATTTCTGCCAAGGTTGGAAGGACCTGGCATATGGGTTCAAGGGCTTGGACCCTTGGCTAGGGTTTGGAGTTGATGATGCCAAGAAAAAAGCCATGGCTTTTGGGTTCAGGCACTTAATTTTGGGGACGAAAACCTTGTAAAAAGAGATGGGGTTGTGGTTTTTTCTGTGACAGAGAGATGGGTTTGCGGGGTTTTAGGGTTATAGTATTAGCAATTGGGATATTTGGTATGTGAATGGATAGTGAAGAATTGAGTGATAAGCAAAACCCTGATGGGGTTTTATTTTTGCAGAATTGTCTTTCGCTCTTCTAGATGAAAAAATCTCTGCAATGATGAAAGTTGAAGTTGGAGATTACTCATTATAGCTTTTATTTAATGCCTACTCTGGTTACAAGACAAAACCGATTTTGCTTTGGCGGCGTAAAATATATACTGTGAGAGAGAGAGACTTATTACATTATTTCATGCAGAGGCACGGCACTGATGTTTTTTTTTTAAGTGCAGGCTAAAAATACAAATAAAAATCTGCTATTTGCTAAAAGTACGCTAAATTTTAGCACCAATTCACAAAAAAACTAACTCCATCAAATATTTCAAATTTTAAAAATTTTGAGATACTGTTACAGTGAGATTGTATTAATACAACTTCACTGTAGCACAAATCTTAAACAAATTTTTTTTTTTTATTCCAACCCAGCTGTGCATGTATTTGTTTTTTATTTTTCCCCTCTTTCCTCTCTCTCCTCTCTCCTCTCTCACTTTCCTCCTCTCTTTTCCCTAGCTTCTTTGTTTCTCTCGGGTTCACGGTTTGAGCTCCTCCCCTCCAAGGTTTGTCAATCAGGAGCTTCAAAGCCCAAACGCCTTCAGAGTGTTGCCGTCGATATGGAGGTAGAGCTTGATGGTGGGGTGATTTGATTTTGTGGTTTGTAAATTTGTGATTTCGAATTGTGATCGACATGGATCTGGTTATGGGTTTGTGATTTCGAATTGTGATCGGCATGAGCGTGGGTCTTTGGGTTGTGGGTTTGTGATTTCGGATTGTGATCGGCGTGGGCGTGGGTCTTTGGGTTATGGGTTTGTGACTTTGGATTGTGATCGGCGTGGGTCTCTGGGTTGGGGGTCTGTGTCTGTGTGTGTTTTGCTTGCCGGTGTGTGTGTGTGTGTGTGTGTGTGTGTGTGTTTTGCTCGCCAGCGTGTGTTCGTGTGTGTGTGTGTGTGTGTGTTTTGCTTGCCGGTTTGATGGGTTTGCCTCTCTGTCTTTCTTCTTTCTTATCGCCGATTTAGGTTTTTTGATTGTGATGATGGTTGATTTGTGATTTGGAAGAGGAAGGTAGTAGCTAGGCCTTTTTTTTTTTTTTTTTTTTTTTTTTTTTTTTTTTTCGTGTGGTGGATTTTGGTTGCCACAATGGAAGGTTGATGCTGGTAGTGTTGTGGCGGAGATGGTTATGACTGTTGCTACTGGATTTTGTGGAGGTTATTTTATATTATTTTAAAGTATTATATATATTATTTTAAATAAAGTGGTAAAAAAATAGAACTTTTAATGTATGGTGTATTGTAAAATGAAGTGTTATAATTAATAAAGTAGGTTTTTCAAATGCTAAATGCTAAATTTTTTAGAAATTTTGATGAGAATGCTCTAAGAGCCCAGTTAATGTATTAGCCTAAAATATTATTATTATTATTATTATTATTATTATTATTATTGAAACAGGTTAATTTTTATTATTTTGAGCATAATATTAATGTTGGATTTGGGTTTGTGTGTCAAATTAGTGTAGAGAATCTAGAGAGAGAGAGAGATATATATATATATATATATATATATATATATATATTCTTTATTAGGTGGTTTTTCACCTACCTTTCTCTAAAAAACAAGTTGGCTATAAAAATTGGATCAAACTTACAACTCAAAAGGAGATGAATTCTATTATAAAACAAACAGAGAGAGATAAGATGAATACTTAATAGGGTACTTGTTCTTATTGCGATCACTGTTGAATTGGTAATACTATTAATAATTTAATTAATATATTTTTATATACTTATAAAAATATATAAAATAAGTGAAAAATAATATATATATATATATATATATATATACACACAGAGAGTTTTAAGTCAACTTTCACACATTTTAATAAAAAGAATGTTGCAAAAAAAAAAAATGTATAAACAATTAAGTAAACAATACAAATCTAATTATCATATATGTTATATTAAAGTTGAATTACAATAAGAAATCTAAATTAAATTCAAATTAGTTTCTAATTATATCTAATTTTGTATCATGCTTCCAATTTATTTTTCATGTTTTGGGGTCAAATAAGTAAGTAATCCATTCATGGTACTAAGCGCAAAAACAAAGATGACTATTTGTAAGACCATCTTTTCATTACTATAATTGAATATTTTCATGCATAAGCAAAGTTACAACTTACTAACAAAAATATTATTATTACCAAAATAAAAAACAAAAATGTTACACTTTTTACTTATTTTCACTCAAATATCATGAAGGTATTAAATAATTATTAAGGAAAAGCAAAACTAAATATCTGTGCCTACCCTCACTTAAACAATTAGAATAATCAATTATCAAATTTAAATTTAAGTAGTTTTATTTTCAATATGAACAATCAAACTATCTTCAAAAACTCATACTTGAAGAGTCTTAAGATGCCTTTGGGAAATTGAAGTTTCAGCAATATAATCTAAAGATTTTTTAAATTATAAACATATTTTCTTTTAAAATTATATAAATAATTATTAACTTAGACATTCCTAAATTATAAGATTTAAATTATTATTATTATTATTATTATTATTATCACCCTATGGCATCTATTTCACGATAATTGTTTTTATCATCAAGTCAAGACACTAATGAATTTTTGGTGTAAGCAGAGATTGAACCTTGTATATTTTATTTAACGATAGGACTTTAACTACGAGGTAAGTTAATTGAACCCACTACAATAAGTATTAACATTTTTAGAACTTTTTTTCTTTAATTATTTTCATACAACGTAATTGAGAATGAAATGATTTAATTGGAACCCACTCCACTTATAGGATTGATAAAAATTTCTTGCAAGGACTTATTCTAAAAGAAAACAATATGAAATTAGATTTGTGCGTGTAGAACTTTCTACCTAATAAATAATAAACTATACACATTCATAATATTATATAAAAGTATAATAAATTTGAATTGGGTGTTTTTTTTTTTTTATTTTCTAAGTTTGAATGCACAAATTTGTATATAAATATAATAAACACAAAATTAGAGCATAATTAGACTAATATTTGGCATGAAATCGAAGTGTATTGAAAATTTAAATACTTCACCATTGACATTTATCTGTAGTTCAATTAGATTACATTGTTTAGGCTTTAAAGTATATATTATTATTATATTATATTAAAACTTTATATCGTAGATAGTTCTTATGTTTTTTGTAAATATTTTTTAATTAAATGTATAGTAGAAATATTGACGTGAATATGAAAAACATAAGGAAAAAATGAAAATTTTAATTGAATATCACATTAAGTTTCTTGATAAATCTATTACTAAGAATATAAATATATAAGATAAAATTTATATGAAATCTCACAAATTAGTAAATTTCATCAAAAATAAATGATTTAGAAGATATAAATAATACAAAGTCTTGCACAATGTGATTTATACGGGTGGGTGGGTAAAAATATAGTAAAATCCGTAGTTTAAAAAACCAGACGGGTCGATTCAATCGATAATTAGGCACAAACTGGTTCGATAAAACCTCAAAACCAATAAAAAAAAATCAGCTAAGAACCGATAAAAAAAAAAAAAATCAGGAACTAGGTGCTTTTCGGTTCTTTGACCGTATGAATTTTTAAAATCATGGTGAAAACCCTTCTTCTAATAAAATTTAGATTTCAAATCATGACAATTTTGTACGTACATACTTTTTTTTTTTTTTAGCTGAAGCGAAAACTTCAAATTTAGCATGGTTGTATCATCTTCAATAGGCTATATTGCATTCAGTTCAATTCAAATTGAGTAGAATTTTTCTCTGATTTGAAACCTCATATGTTTAACTCTCAATCAAATAAGTTTCACTCAAAAATTTGTTGTGATGTCGAAGATAAGAGCAAGAGATCAGCAAATCATCATCTCTGAGCAAACTTGAACTTCGTCATTTCTAATTAGCATTGGCCTAAATTCAATTATAGCACAATTTTATCATTTTTTAACCTTATAATTTGTTAACGAACATATCTATGATTCTATGGGCCCTAACATTTTTTATATTTAATGAGATGAGACTGTCTTAAAATTTTAAATTTAGTAGGATTCTATACATATAATATTCAGATTCCAGATTATCCCACTCCTTAACTATATAAAGGCTATGTGATTGTGTGATAACTGTGATTGCTGCCTTACTGGTTGCAAATTTTTTTAATGAAAGAAAAATGGGTAAGAGGATGACCAATGTAAAAATTCTATTTGATCATAATAATTCCTTACTCGCTGACTCTGAGACCTTCCTAGAATGCAGGAGAACCACGACAAGCCATTACAAACTAGCAATTTAAGCAAAGTAGCAAAGGAAGGGAAAAGCCCAGATGAACAACTCATTTGAAATGACAACTGTTATAGACAAAAAGCCTTATAAACTACTCATAAAAAGTTCTGAAGAGAATCGGCTTTTACGCAAAGTTCATTCAACTTTTGTCTGTTTTTTTACAAAAGAAAATTGAACCAAAGTTCATTTAACTTTTGTTACGGTTATTTAAGTGATGGTAAAAATACCTGTTGTGAAAAAATTATTGTTTCAACAACATAACTAAACATCTTCGCACATATATGATGAAAAAAATAATAATAAGTCTATATATAGTTTCATCACTCACAATTTACAATTAACTATGCTATAAATTGTGGCATAAATTATAAATTATTTCGCTTATAAGGAATCACATGACAAAAAATTGTACAAATAATAATGTTTTTTAACAGAAGAAAAGTTGGCATCAGTTCCGAAATATCACAAAAGAGTTTATGTACCCTTTGATTTTCCGTTCCTTACGTGTCATCTCCTCGCCCTAGCCGTATAAAACCCATGTGAAACCAAAGTTGCTCAAGCACTTCAGAGTTCTGGGGAGAAAGCAAGGCATAAATAAGAAAAAGGGATATGGCATTTAATGGAGTGTACGAGGGAATGGACATTTCATAAATGAAGTTACTTTGTTTGACGCCATTGAAGCACCAATGTCACTATCAAAATCTCCATCAGAGGCAACAAAAGTACGATTTCTTCACCGATTTCTTACTATTTTTTAACACACAAAGGGACACTGTGTGCCTCAATATCACAATCTACAGCCTTCCCACACTTAAGGTTTTCCTAGAGCCATGCAATAAACCAGTCTTGCAGACTGTCACAGTCACAGAACCCAGAGTTCTGTGAAGCCTGAAAACTATCCCATTTCTCTGTCTTTCCTTGTGCCCTATCATCCCTCGTGTCTTTTTAGCTAAATTCATACAATAAGGCTATATTGCACTGAAGAGGTAGAAACTTTGAATTTTGTTTGGTATTATAGAGTAGTTGTCCATTCCTCTTCTAGCTCTATGTTTGTAATGCAAACCCCTGTGCTGCTGCTACTAAACGCATGCTGATTATTATTCCGATGTTCTGAGGTTACCATATTTTCGTTAGGTGAGAAATTGAGATTGGGTTTTCACTTTTCATATGATTAAACTCATATTTTAGCTTCATTGACTACACGTTGAGTATTATAGTCAGTATAAAAGAACCCACAAATTGCACTAAAAAAAGAAAGTGACTGTTATTTCCCCGTTAAAGTTCATTTATTAAGGCTGGCTCGGTAACATGTAAAATATGTTTTGACCAGAAAATATTTTTAGTTGAAAATATTTTTTGAAAAGGAAAATATTTTCAAATGTTTGTTTAAGTTCTAGAAAATACAATAGAAAAGTATTTTTAGTGTTTGATCATGCATGTAAAAGCGTTTTTCCAAAAAATATTTTATAGTGTTTGGCCCCCCATTGTAAAACATTTTACAGGAAAAATGCCAACAAAATATACCTATAATACAATTGAGCATTTTAAAATACCTATACACATCATATATACGGCATCCATTAATTCCAATCACAAAAAATATGAACATATACACATCCAAGTTTTACATAACAATTATAGAGGTACCCACATACAAAAGTCAGAGATTAACACAACTTTCATGGTCATTCACCCAAGTTTAGATGTGCCATTTTATTGAGTTCATCATCGGGTAAGACTTGAGATGTCATTGCGTTTAGCATTCTTGCATTCAACTTAGCAATCTTCATTGCATGGTTCCGCTGCTCAATTGCAATATCTAATTGATATTTCAATAAATCGTATTTAACATCTCCTGTGCAGTAGGGGCTCTCTTCAATTGAAGGAGTACTGGAACTTGAGCTGCAATGAGTAGAATATGTACTGGATGAAAAATCTTGTAGCACATTCCCACCATCAATTTGCCAAAACTTCATAAAAGCAACTTCTACTTCCACTTTATGCCTAAATGCCTTGTGATCTGCTCTAGAATATTGATGAACTTGGGCATGGGCTTCTTCCCATGTGTCATACACGCCAAGCACACGACCAATAAAAACAACGTATGTCTTACCCTTTAGGTGGTCAATAGGATAAACAGTTTAAAAATCAAAATTGGCGTTATGACATACATATTTAGCATAGGAAATTATTTGACATACCATTCAATCAAATGTGTAAACAAGATGATATTTTCCAAAAAACATCCTGCAATACAAGATAGTGTAAACTCATTCAACATCATCTCAGGAAAGTCTCCACAATAATTGTTGTTAAACCATCCAAATTTATATAAATATTGTAACAAGCCCAATTCAAGAACAATGCTAAATTCAAGTTTACCAAAATATTCACAAACTGCCTATGTGGGTCCTTTTTGGATAGTATCCAGGCCCAAGTAGAAGCAAGGACCCTGGGCCTTTTAGTTGTTGTTTTGAGAGATTGGGCTCGGTTCATCGTAGCTAAATGAGCTGATTACAAACCAAGTGGTGCATAAAGTAGGAATCCTACAATACATACATACTAACAAACAAGGAATATATATGCATGGAACAACAAAAAACAGTAAAGGAGCAATGTGACAAATGAAGATACAAAATAAACATTAAGGGTCCTTAAAATAATGTGAGATATTTCATTACTTTTCTTAGTAGTGAATCGTAATGTGCTCACTAAAAACGTGTTACAAGGTCCAAACCAGCTCAAAAATTACAAACTTAGATGGCTCTCTCAGCCTCTAAGACTTGCAAAATTTGAATCCCTTTGAATCCAAGTATGTTCTATAGTGACTGTTTTAGAATACCAGGCAATATTTTTCATTCTTTTGCTACTTTGTTTGAGTCTTTAATAGAGTTTTCTCCATGATTCTCCCCCCTTTGCACTGTTGCCAAATCTCCCCTTTTATAGTATTCTTCTAGGGTTCCGGGATACCACTGATTCCCCTCATTTGCTCCCTTGGGTACTAGAGCCCATGTTGTGCCAGCAACTTTGGTGACTGGTCCCTTCCTTGTTTCTCACAGTTTTTTTCTTTTGGTGCTTTTTCCCCAAAAGCCTCTTGCTAACTTTCCGTTCTTGGGTGTCCGTAGAGAGCTGACTTCTAATCTCTCTTCCTTCAAGGCTTCTAAACCTCACTTTGTAGACTCAGCCTTTTTAACTGTCTTTCCTTTTGTCATTTTTCCCGAGTGAGCCGATTCCATCCCTGCCAGGTTGAAAGTTTTCCTAGCTACTTCCCTTCATGGTTCTTCTTTCTGAGTACCCTAAGGTACCACTCCCTTTTTCATGAATTGTTACTCTTCAAGCCTTCTGGTTCCTTTTCGCATCATTGGGTGACTGAGAAAGACGTATATGTTCTTCATTCCTTGTGTTTCTTAGCACTCCTTTTGAGCTATCTTAATCTCACCCTAGCTTTGTTGCACGTCCCGAGGATCCCGAGCTCCTGGCAGCCTTTGGGTATCCCGGCCCAGTTCTTACCATTGGACTCTCTTTCGACTTTCTGATCTTGGCAGGCTGGGATCTTTTTTTTCTTTTCTTTTCTTCCCTTCGTTTCATAGGCTCTAAGGCCTATCCCTTTGTGGGTCTTGGGCTTAAATCTTTTTAATGGATTTGGGCCTACCATCTTTTTTTCTTGTTGTGAGCTCAAGCCTTTTATTATTATTTTCCATGGAGTTCACTCATTGTGCTATTTTGGGCCTTAGTGTCATGACTTTTAGACCCTAACATTTAGCCTCCCGAGCTCGTGGGTTGCCTGTAGCCCACGCGCGAGTAGACTAGAGCCTTAATTTTTGCAGGAATTTCTTTTTCACTATAGATTAACCTCAAGGTTCCCCCCTCTTCTTCCTTTAGGGTCCTGTCTTTCTCACTACTTTCGGGTATCCTGGTTTTCTTTGCGTGTTACACTTCCTTCCTTTTGTAACTCCCCCCTTTGCACCAGACTTGGCAGTTGAATTTTGGAGTGAAAACTTCCTCCACCCACTTTTCACGTTCCCCGTAACTCCCATTAATAACTGCCAATAACTCTCTTCTTTAAAATTAAATTTTGGCAACTGGCGCGCCTTTCCATACATCGTCTTCTCCAACTGCTATTTGTGCCATTATTGCAGTCACTTCATATTTTCTTTTCACCTCTCAGAGTCTTTTATTCCCAAACTTATCTTCTTCCTTCCAATTACTCTGTTTCTTTGTTTTCTTCTTCTGTGTTCTTTATTCTCTCGACTCCCCTATTTCCCAATACATTTGCTGTTCTATGGCTTCTTCTTCCTCGTGAAAAAGGAGGGAGCGTACTCCTAGTCCCTCTGAGGGTTAGAGTTCTTCTGGGTCTACGCAGGGCGAGTCACAGGAGGCCACGGAGCGCCTAGCTTTCCCTTTATGGGACCCCTGGTACACCCCCAACTTGTTTTTTCCTCTAGTGTCTCATAGTGAGGCTAGGGATGGCAATTTATGCTCGACCCACGGGTACCCGGCCCTAATGGACCGAATTTTACCCAATCCTATAAAAAATAGGGTCAGGTTTGGGCTTTAAAAAAAAAACACCCGAAGCGGGTCCGGGTTTTTTCCAAAACCCAGCCTGAACCCGGCCCGACTCGGTTATATATAATTTTTTTTACTAAAATACCCTTATATATATAATTAAAACCCCTAAACTTTGCTATTCCTGTCCTCATTTCAGCTCACACCTCTGCCTCTTATCTCTTTCAGCTCAATCTCACTCACTCACAACATCAGCTTTCTCACTCACTGTCTCACACGGCTGCTTCTCCCTCTTCATCTCTCAGCTCTCTCACTTACATGGCCACAAGCCCACAAGCAGTCAAGCACCGGCACAGGCTGCACAACTCTCTACTCTCTCAAATCCGTTTCGTCCTCACCGTTACCGATCTCGCCTCATCCCACAGTACATTGCTCCTCTCATCTTCCTCGCTCATGGCCACAAGCGTGACACAGCCTCACTCCACCTCATTTTCCTTTCTTTTTCTTTTTTTTTTTTCTCTCTCGATTCAGTTTGCCTCAATCAGACAATCACGTAAGCTTGTGTTTGTATTTATGATTCACTACAACAAAATGTATTTTTAGTGACGAAAATTAGTGAGGAAATATTTTTCGTCTCTAAAAATAGAGTTTTAGTGACGAAATATGAATTTCGTCACTAATAATGAAAAAAATTATAACATTTAGCAACGAAAAATAAATTTCGTCGCTATTGTGATCTAAAAAATGGGCACTAGTGGAGAAAAATTTTGGCGGGAGTTTAATTAATCTATAGTGATGAAATATTTTGTCACTAAAAGTTGAAATTTTTAGTGACAAATTATTTCGTCACTGTAGGTATTGCTGTGGATAGTATTAGTCACTATAAGGAAGAATTAGCGACGAAAAATATTCGTCATTAAAAATAATAATAGTTTTGCACTTATATGTTTTTAGTGACAGAATCACAATTCGTCACTAAAAGTATGATTTTTTCACTTTTGTCACTATAAGGAAGAATTAGCAATGAAAAATATTCGTCACTAAAAAAAATAATAGTTTTGCACTTATATGTTTTTAGTGATAGAATCACAATTTGTCACTAAAAGTATGATTTAGCGACGAAATATGAATTTCGTCTCTAAAAATCTTAACAAAACCTGGGTCTTTAGTGACGAAATTGAAATTCGTCACTAAAAACATAAAAAGCTCAATACCCAGCTAACCCATACAAAACTTAAAAGCCATTTGCTTTTAAGTTACACACCACTTCACCCAAACAAAAAAAACCATTTGCTCCCATCTAAACCATCTACTATCAAAAAAAAAAAAAAAACCGGCGACGCTTCAGCTCACTGATCGCGACAATTCAAGTCGCCGTTCACGACGATTCACGGCAACGTGACGCTTCAGCTCGCCAATCGCAACAGCGACGCTTCAGTTCCCCTTCGCGCCGGCGACCCTTTGCCTCCCCTTAGGTTTGTGCTATCTTTTTTTTTTTTTTTGTGCAATGTATTGTTCAGATTTTTGTTTAATGATTCTAAATGCTTGATGTTAATTTTTCTGCCTTGTCCATGGTGTTCATGTGAGAACTCTAGTTTTTTTTTTTTTTTCTTGTTTAGGATTTGTTCTCTGTGGTGGGACGGTTTGTCTAAGTTGTGAAACCATTCTCATTTTGTACAGATTGTTTTGGATGAGGGCTGTGCTATTGTTGTTTGTGGTTGTGGTTGTGGAATGGTGATTGTTATAGCATTTTGGTGACTTTAATGGTACCCTTTTTGGGTTAGCTGAAATTCTTGTGAAATGTTTTTGGGTCTCAGTTTTGGGTCTTCACTTTGATAAAGTCAGAGATGTTTACTCTAAACTTATTAGAGCTTTGGGTCTTCAAATGGGTAATATTTGGTGTGTGTTTAGATTCTGAGGAATTTTCGTTTGGTTTAGGTGAGAAATTTGATTGAGAAATGATAGATAGGTAGTTGTCATTGTGAATAAGAGGAGAAAAAAATTGTGAATTTTTTGCTATGATGCTTGTGTTAGAATTCTAAGAAAATTTTGTGGTTTAGTTAGTTATTTATTTTTTTGATTTCTCTCTGTTTTATGGTTTAATTAGTTATTTTAGATTATTGTTTGTGTTCCTCAATTTTCAATTTTGTTTCTCTTTCTGCAGGAAAGCATTTCAACAGTAAGTGTCCCTTGGGCAAAAACTAGTGATTGATCACTCCTGGCCTGGTGCCTTCGCTTCTTGTGTCCCTTTGGATTTTTTCTGAAAGTTGTAAGCTTAGCTTGAGCAAAGTAAGTAAATTTTAGTTAAAAACTTATAAAACTCTATAGTTGTGATATTGGAAATTGGATTTGTGGTGGTATGTTGTGTTAGAGCAAGGGGGTGGCTTGCATGATGTTATAAGGTGGTTTAAATATATATTGGGAGTGTTTTTTAAATTCTTGCCAATGTGAATGAGTATTGTTAATTAGATGTGATGAATATTACTAACGCACGCACATGGAATGGAAAGCCTGATTTCAAATATATATCTCCTTTTCGTTATTTTTGGCTACAATATCTTTTATGCTGTTTAAGTTTTGGTTGCTTTTGAGTTTGTCCCTTGCCTTTGAGTTTTTTTTTTTTTTTTTTTTTTTTTTTTTAAACTTCAATAGTTACTGTAATGTGGTGATGTGGTGAGGTGATTTGAACTCCTATCCTATTTCTATTTAATGGAATATGTAAGAAATGCTATTTAGTTTAACTATAAGAAATGCTATTGTTATAATAGTTGATAGTGAAAAGTTTGATACTTAATTTTGTTTTTATCTTACTCAAAAGTCAAAGTAGGGCCTAGAAAAAAGAAAAAAGTAAGGCCTAGAAAATCTCTTGAGGAAAATGTTGGTGGTCCGTGTTTAAAAATTTTAATTTTCTTTTTGGACGAGTAAGAGTAATTGTATTAATAAAGCCAATATTTGTATAATGATTCAGGTAGCAATTTAAGTATACTGTGTACATCTTATATACCCAGGTTCCAAAATTTTCTTTGTTAATCTAATAATGTCTTGTTTGGGGTTTGTTTGATTTGGCTTCTTCATTTTTTCTTCTCTGCTATATCTCAATTGTTCTTTTAAATTTGTAATTTCTCAAATGGGTATTGGTTGGATTTGGGACCTTGGTTAACTGCATGTACCAGTCAGACCAATCAGTGGTGACATGTGCAATAGTACTTGTACAATATCCACATTCTTGTTACTTTCTTTCTTTCTAACCTGCACTGAAGCTTTGTTTAGAACATACAATGTTTTGAATACACTTGTTTGTTTGTGTAAATTCTTGGGTGTAGCAACCTTGAAATCAAAGGGAAAGGAAGATAGTTTTAAAGGGAAGGATGACAGCTCAATGAAGTTTAAGTATGGAAGGAAAGTTCATATCAATTTTGAAGGTTAATGTTTTCTTCTTTTCCCTTAGTGTATATTATTAATTTTGTTACTGGAATATGGTAGTCATAAATATGCTTATCCTCTTAATCTTGAACAATCATTTGAAGGAAACTTAATCATATTCATTAATTTTCTCTAATTGGTGGTCTTGCTTTTATAGGTTCCCCTGAACCTAAAACTCTTTCTTCACCAAAATCTGTAGGGAAGAAAGAGTTTTAGGGACGATTACTGAGTGCCAGTCTACTGGAAGAATTATTTATGGTTATGTTCTTTTGTGTTGTGGTTTTAAAGCTACTATTTGGGGTGACAATTTGCTGTAACTATTTTTTATTTCAATCATTTGAACATGCTACGCTACATATTTTCTCACAGGCTAAGAGAAGTAAGCTTAGTGAACCCCTCAATGGTGTACTAAGTGCGCTAGCTAAGCTTAAAGAGTCAGCTAACTTAGCAAGTCAGCTTGAGGAGGAAAGTCAACATGGGGGAAAATCAACACAAGGAGGAAAATTCACATGAGGATGGGATTTGGTATTGCAGCTGATATGAAACTTTTGTTAAAAGAACTGTGTAGCTTGGGATTTGGTACACTTATATTATGCTACCCTTTTTGTATTGTTGTAAAACATCTTAAGTTATTGTATATATTGCAAACAATTATTGTATGGAAGGAGTTTGAATTGGATACTTGTTTTATTTTTTACTTGTGGAATGTATGGATCCATTTTTATAAATGTGTTGTTGAAATAAATGTGTTTGATGAGAATCAACAAGCATTCAAGGATCCATTGCAAGTTCCAGTTGGGCCTATTACTAGAGCAAGATCCAAGAAGATCAAAGAAGCACTTAATGGGCTGATTCAAGGAATTTGGGCTGATTCACATTCCAAGCTGGGCCCAAAGGAAGATGAAGGCGTAATAAATTTAATCCAAGCTATTGAGGGCTAATCTGACGTAATTGGGCGTTATTTATGGCGTGGATTTATGGCTGATTGACTTTCCTGCTTTAAATCAGTTAATAGATACTTTTCCTAATTTAGATCTTCTAATTTTAGACCAGATATACCTTAATTTTAGGTTTTTATTATTTAGAACGTTTTTTAGCTATTTTCCTATTTTGGATCTGCTATTTTCAGACCAAATCAGATTTTAATTAGGGTTTTATTATTTAGTACTTTTTTATATTTTTCTACATTTAGTCATGCCTTATAAATAGCATGCACTCATTGTAATAGAGGATGATTGAACAAAAATCAGAAAAGGTGAGGCTTTGCTCTTCTCTTTGGTTCTTCAAGAACTGTGAACTTATCAAGAATTCTTCCTTGTGGCATTCAAACTTATACCTTTGGTTCGTGATTCCATTATAATCATTGGGTCAAGGTCTGTTACTTATATCTTTGGTTCGCGTTTCTCTTATAAACGTTGGGTCAGAGTTCTATCAAATCTGAATTTTAGCTTTCTTGGGCAATATTCCAATATTGTTTGTTGGGTCTCAAAGCGAGTCGATTGAGGTTCGCATCAGTGTTATTGAAATGTGAGGTTTTAATAATGTAATGATAGATTACAAGTTAATATCAAAGCCATGAAAAAAATAAAAACAAAAAATAAGTTTTATGAACGATTTTTTTCGTCACAAATATAGCAACAAAAAATTTTTTTAGTGACGAAATATTTTGTTGCTAATTGTAGCAAAATTTTGTAAGAAATGGTTTTAGTGACGAAAATTTTCGTCGCTATATGTGTCTAGATTTTCTTAAAAATAGTTTTAGTGACGAACTTTTTCATCACTATATGTACCCGAACATAGTTTTAGTGACAATATTATTCGTCACTAAATATGATTTAATAAACCAAGGTATTTTTAGTGACGAAATATTTCATCACTGAACAGTGTTTTTAGTGAGGAAAACATTTAGTGTCGAAATGTTTTCGTTGCTAAAAGTTTTTTTTTTTTTTTAAATCAAATCGGACTTTTAGTGACGAAATTTTCGTTACCAGGACTTTTAGTGACGGGGTTTCAGTGACGAAATGAGTTTCGTCACTAAATGTCCGATTTCGTCACTAAACATTCTTAGTGACGAAAAACTGGACTTTTAGTGACGAATTTTTTCGTCACTAAAAATACATTTTGTTGTAGTGATTTCTGTATTTGTGATTTTGAAAGGGAAAAATGAAAATCGTAGATCTGAAATATGTGTTTGTGATTTCTGTGTTTATGTTTGTGATTATGTTTAAATTTGTGTTTTTGTTTGTGTTTGTGATTTTGGGCCGAAAAATCACAAATTGAAATTTTTGTTTTTGATTTTGGGCTAGGCTGGGCATGAGTGACCGGGCTCGCGGGGGCCCGACGGGGCAGGTTTGGGATGGAGAAAAAAACCTGTTTATTAAACGGGCCGGGTTCGGGTTACAGCAGCAGACTCGCAGATTTGGTTCAAGTATAGAAAAACCCGGCCCGAACCCTACTTGTTGCCATTCCTAAGTGAGGTCTCTCCTTCCCTTCATACCTAGGTATTCTCCGGCCAGTAGAGTTTTGTCAGTTCTGCCCAGGTCCCAAATCCAAGAGAGATTTTAGATCTCCAGATTAGGCGAGGATCTCGAGAGGCGATTCCTATTTTCTTTGACTTCATTCCTGGGAAGATCACTGATTGGCCTATTTGGGTGGACAAGGAACTTTCCGATGGGGAATTTGTTGGTTGTCTAGAGCGCGCTGGGATCCTAAAAGTAATGGCGATTTTCAGAAACCTTGAAGGTTTTAGAGATGCCAAGGGCCTCAGACACTTGGTACGCCGTTGGTGCCCTTTTCTTCATATTTTCTTCTTTTCTGTTGGTGAGCTTACTATCACCTTGGAGGATGTGGTCAACAACTTCCTCCTCTCGGTGTTTGGAGATGAGAATCCTTTCGACATCAGTCTTTCCAACGAGGATCTCAAAGTGGAAGACAAATTGTTCAGTCATTTTGGTGGGCGTATTGCTTCTCCTAGTGGGAAACCGGCCAGAATGGGCAAGTGGGTCATGAACCTTTCGCGAGAGAAGGACAAGGCAGTTAGGCGAGCTAGGCTCCTGACGCTCTGGCTCAGTAAGTTTTTATTTAGTGAGTTCCCCAGCTATGAGGTTAAGTCTGTTTTCTTCCCTTTGGCAATTAGATTGGCCCGAGATGCTCAGTATCCCCTAGCTCCCATGTTCTTGGGCCATGTTTTCTCCCAATTGGATTTGCTTCATGGAGATGAAGTCGAGGGCGATTCTTACTATGCTATCACTTCGTCTCTCCACTATGCCATTCTCTAGGTATTCATGTGGGAGCGCTCTTCTATTTCTTTAGCAAAGTGTAGAAATTTGAAATTTGTAAAAGATAAGTTCCATGGATCTCCTGATGTGATTAAGGGTCTATGTGGTAGTTCTACTGACAGCCACCCCATCATTTTTCGTTGGGCTAACTTGAAAGGTGACAGCCTCAATTTGGTTGAGTTATTTGATCAAGCAGGGCACTTGAATTGGTGTTCTCCCTAGGAGTTCAGCCCCGGGTTCGCCTGTGATTCTATATTGGCTTCTTTTCTCAACTTTCCAGGGAATACCTTTGATCTACGCCATGGTGATTTGGCCTACTTGGCTTGTATCAATCTTTCATGGCTTTCAGTGCCCTCCTCAAGTGGTCCCAGGTACACCCACTACTCTATACACCAGGTACTCTGGAAATTTGGCTTTGGTCAGGACATCCCACCAGTGTTTAAGGATATAGTACCTTCTCTCCCTTCTCTGGATCCGTTCCTAAGGCTTCCGGCCTTTCCTTATTGGTTGCGGAGGAGTTCTCAGTTTGTTATGCCCAACTCCCAGAGGGGAGTCTTTGCTTCCAGTGGCTTTGCGGAGGAGTTCTCTCTGCTCCTACCTCCAATAGACGTCTATCCCTTCCTACTGCTGGCATTGTATCTACTGCCATAAGTAGCAAGACAAGATTTGTGGAGTGACATGCTTCTAGGGGTGGCTGGGTGTGTTATGCACAAGATTTTCCGGAGACTTAGTCAGGGTGTGACCTTGTTGTTGGTACCTTTTCTGGTGTGCCAATTAAGAGAGGGGTAGTAGAGACAATTGGTGCTGCCACTTCCATAGGCAAAGATAAAGGGAAGAAGATTAAACAGGAAATGATTAAAAGGGCTAAGCTTGAAGAAAGTGCTGAGGGCACTGAGGCTATCCCTAAGACTAAGAAGAGGAAGACTGCAAGGTCCCAAAAATAGTTAGTAATTTCTGAGGAACCCGGGAGAGTGAGACCCCTACAGTCGGAAAAGAAGTTGGTCATCCCTTAATTCCAAGGACTTGAGTGAAGACTAAGGAAGAATCTTTTCTCTCTCAGGTTCCTATTAGTTCCTCAGCCCAGCGTTCTTCAGGGTCCTTTGATTTTATACCCCAGTCTCCGTTAGGACCTTCTGGGCGTACCCGTAGTAGAAAAAAGACCATTGGAGAATCTGTAGAGAGAGAGAAGGGCAAGGCCTCTTTCCTTCTTCTTTCTTTTATTTTGTAGTAGTTCATTGCTGTTGCTGTGTCTCTCCCTTTCTCTTTTAACTGATGAATGGTTATTTTTTTCCTTGTAGTCCAAACACAAGTTAGACCCCAAGAGAGGCAAGAGTCAGTCATCTGGCGATGATGTGGTATGGCCATCTCTCCTGTTTGTGCCTTTTTCTATTTGCTTCCACTCTTTTCCGGTGCTGTGTACTTATGCATTTTGCGATGTTATGTCACTTACTTTTCTTTTCCTTTTGCAGGTGGAGGAACCTCCTCCCATAACTAGTGGGACTCTGGTGAAAGAAGTGATTACAGCTTCCTCTGTTGTTCCCCCAGGCATGGAAAAGGAGCTCTCTAATGGTGGTGTGACTGAGGAGGTTGGGCAGCCAACGCAAGATGTCCAGTCCATTCTACCTTTTATTCTCCTGGCTGCTCAGGACTCCGAAGCTTCTCAGCCTCCTATTCCCCAAGATCCACAGCCCGTGTAGACTTTCAATCCTACCAAAACTGTGTCATTTGAACCTATAACTGAGCCTGCGTTAAGCAAAAAGTCCTTGGAAGGGAGGGGGGCGCGTCTTCATCCATACAAGCAAGTGAGCCTTATTCACCACTTCTAAATATTCCTAACCTTATCTCTTTTATCTTTTCTTTCTGAGAGTTCTCGTTTTCTCTTCCCCTTTTAGGTCAAACTAGTGTTCAATTTGCCCATGAGGCCTCCTCTTCCTTGGAATCAGAGGGTTCTGAAGGTGCATGTTGTTCACCTTTACTATGCTTCCCCTCCTTCCCCTTTTTTTTCATACTTCTCCCCTGCCTTTTCCTTCTATAGTGAAGCCCCCAGTATCCATTCCTTCCTTTAGCCATTTTGCCAAAATTTTCCTCACCTTTTTTCCAACGTGATGTGTGTTCTTTCACAGAGTCCTCCAGGAAATCAGAGGGGCAAAAGGAGGAAGCTCTGTTGCAGGAAGCTGATACTAGTTTTTTCTTTTAGCTTTCTTTTACTTTCCCACTTTACATTTCTTCCTTTGTTCTTTCCCCTTTTTAAATTTTGTCTGCTTTTGTAGGTGCTAACACAAGTGTTAAGGGTCCTGAGCTCGTAGTTCCTAAGGTAGCTATGGAATCTGCTCATGACATCCAGGTTGCTGAATTTTAGGCAAGGACCCCCCAGACCATCCAGAGGGTTGAAAGCTCTCTAATTCCTGCGAGTAGAGATATAACAATGGGGGAGGCTCCAGAGGTGACTATTTCAGATTCCGGCCTCAGGGCTTCCTGCTTTCCTGGCCCACTGCGATCTCCTGGAGTTCAACAGCCTCCCTGTAAGACACTTTCATCGCTTTGGGCCCCCCTTTGGTAACTGCCTACGCTTCTCTATGCTTGTGGAGGGTCTGCCATTACTGGAAGGGTTGTTCAAGATTCATGGAGACTTCACTAGTAGGTTCAGGGGAGGTGTATTTCTAGGCAATATTCTAATGGAGTTGTTATGTCCTGTACTGATCTCTTTGAGGGATTCCACTTTTGACTTCTTATCTGAAGAAAAACTTTTGGAATGGAGGGGAGTAGTGCAGGATCTCATAGAAGCAAAATTCAATCTATCCTTCTTGCTGGAGCATTTGCATTCTTTGGCCCACATGCTATTCTAGAGCCAGGCTTCCAAGAATCTAGATATTGAAATTGCTGCTGCTGAGGAGGTTTTAGCACATGCTCACAAGGTTTTGCAGGACTTGAAGGTTAAAAGGCAGCGGGTCCTCTCTTCCTCAGCTGTTCCTGCTATTTTCCCAGACAACTCTCTGTTAGGCAACCTTATCCTTTAGCTCCTTGCTTTTTTTTTTTCTTTTTTTTTTTTCAGCTAGTTCAGATGTTTTTTTTTTTTTAGACAATTTGGATTGTATAAGTTCTATCTCTTCCTATTGAACACTATTTTTGACCTTTCCCTTTCTATTTTCTGCAACATGGATCTATTCTTTTTTTTTTTAAGGCTGCTTCTAATTTTTAGTAGCGTGTGGATCCACTCTTCTTCTTCTTCTTCTTCTTTTTTTTTGGTTCTTTTCTCTCTTTCTTTTTCTACACTGAGTCCTGGGCCATGGTCCCTACAAGTTTTGTTGTAGGTCCTAGGTCAAGTACCCTGGTGGTTGTTTTGCTGCGCAGGTACTGAACTGGGTAAATTGGATGCTTTCTTTCTCTTTTTTTTTTTTCCAAGTCCCAAGTCATGAACCAGGCAGACCATTTTTGTCAAGTACTAGGCTAGGTATCCCACGCACTTACTTTTGCTTGTGGTCCTAGGTCATGTACTTTGAACTAATTATGGTGTGAGTCATAGGTCATGTGCCAAGTTTTTTTTGCGCTGGCCCAGGTACCCCCCAAAATCTGCCCTTATTTGGGTTATGTAACGTTTTGCAATTTTTTATTTTAGCTATAGCTTAAAGGAAAATAAGAAAAATAGATTTCATTGAATCAAAGCAAAGTTATCATCTAAGGAACACAAAAAGGTTGTCACAGATAGTAAGGATCACAGAATTTCCTTCTACCATGGGTTCCTAAACAAAAAAGGTACTTAAACAAAATTCATAACAAAAGGTAAAGAACGATGAAACACTTAGCAGGTTTGAGAGCTAGCAAAAAGGTCTCAGTGTATTGAGGTCTCTCCCTTTTCATGTGCAGTACTGTTTCAGCCACTTCCCATTTATGGGATCTGTCAGGACTGTCCCATCTTCCTTTGTGAGGTAGTAATACCCACTGTTATGGGCTTTTCTGATGATGTAGGGCCTTTCCCATTTTGGGGCAAATTTGGAAGGTCCTGGGAGATTTTTTCCTTACATGCTTTGCTGTTCTTAACAACAACTGCCCCTCAGTGAAGGCCCTCGGGTTTACAGTCTGTGCATATACCTTAGCCAACCTCTGCTAGTACCTCTGGCTTCTTCTTCTGGCCACTTCTCTTCCTTCCTCTAACCCCTTCAGATCCGCCAACCTTCTTTCATTATTTGTGTCCTCAGTGCCTTCTTGGTTTTCTTCAAGCACTACTTTTGGCGAAGGGATGACTAACTCCACGGGGCTGATGGCTTATGTTCCATAAACTAGAGAAAACGGTGAAAATCTTGTGGCTGTCTTCACAGAGCTCTTGCATCCCTAGAGTACATCTACCAAGTGGTCACTCCATTTTCCTCCAAACTCGTGTTTCATTTTTTTAAGGATCTTCAGCATCACCCAATTAGTGGCTTCAGCCTGACCATTTCCCTGCCAGTAGTATGGTGTAGACCTTCCATGCTTGATGTAATATGCCTCAATCAGGTTCTTCATGTCTTTGTTTATGAACGGGGTCCCATTGTCATTGATTCGTCTTCTGGGGATCCCGAACCTTGTAAAGATGTGTTCTTGAATGAAGTTTGCCAAGGCTGCTCCAGTGGCTTTTTTCAAAGGGATAGCTTCTACCCATTTTGTAAAGTACTCGGTGGCTGCTAGGATCCATATGTAACCATTGGATGAAAGGTTTAGAGGTCCTATAAGATCAAGTCTCCAAGTGTGGAAAGGCCACGGTGTTATCATATCTTGCAGCACATTTGGATGAGTGTGGATTGCATCTCCAAGTACTTGGCATGCATGACACGTTTTAACCTATTTTTCGGAGTCCTTCTTCATTGTTGACCAATAGTACCCCAACAGTAACAACTGCTTGCAGAGTCTTCTTTTCCCTGTGTGACTTCCACAGTCATCAGAATGGACTTCCCTAACTACTTCTCTAGCTTCCATTGGCCCCAGGCATCTTAGGGGATCCCCGAGGTATACCTTTTTGAATAGGATCCTGTTCTGTAAGAAATATCTGACTACAAGTTTCTTGAGCTAGTGAGCTAAGGTCCTGTCAGTTGGTAGGATCCCTTGAGCCAATTATTCCATGAATGGAGTCCTCTAATCTTCCATAACAAACATAGCATAGCTTTCTTCCTTGTTTACTAAAAATTGACATCTTTGACATTTCTCCTGTATAATTGTAGCCTCTTTGTTCATATTTGGCCAATAGTACCCATGTGTTGCATCCTTTTGTATAGGCTGGTTTTTTCTGCAACCCCACAAACCTGGCTGTGTAGTTCTTCCAATCTCAGCTTTCCTTCTTTCTCATTGATACGTCTGGATAGGATCCCTTCGGGAAGCCTCCTATACAGCTCTCCTTCTATCAGAGTGTAATCCCTTAGCTCCTTGATACTTCCTCCACGTCCTGCCTCTTTTATTTTTTCTTTGACCTCATTCCTCCAATCCTATTGCTCTGGTTCTTCAGGGAACATCTTTTTGAGGATTCCTATGATGGAATGTTCCTGCTTATTCACTCTTATCAGAGTGTCTCTTCCTTTAAATGGTACTTGGGATCCTATGGTGGCTAGTGCATCAGCGAACCTGTTTTTACTCCTTTGGGTGTACTCCACACTAAAGGTCTGGAATTCTTGCTCCAGCCTTTGCTCCCAAGTTCTATGTGTTGCCAAACTCTGCTCTCTTAGTGCGAAGTCACCCTTCACCTAAGAGACCACAAGATTGGAGTCCCCTAAAACCCGCATATGTTTTACTCCTATGCTGAGTGCTATGGTCAACCTAGTCAAGTATGCCTTGTACTCAGCGGCATTATTCGAACAGGAAAACCTAAGCTTAAAAGATAAGGGCATGGTGTCCCCATCTTCGCAACTTAGTACAATTCCTAGTCCATTTGAGGTTTGTTGTTGCTGACCCATCAACTCTCACTGTCCACTTCTTTTTCGGGAGCTCTGCCACTGCCACCTCCCCAAGGATCCCCTCGCTTAGTGAACATTCTTCCTTCCCTGGGAACTGGGCTAGCAGATCTGCTATAGCTTGACTTTTGATAGCCTTGGGGGTTTTGAGACCGATGTCATATTGAGAGAGCAGGACCAACCACTGTCTAGCCTTCCCGTTAGGAGAGGCTGATGAAGGAGTGCCTTTATGGGATGTGACTTAGTCACCAAGAGAATCTTGTGGGCTAAGAAGTACCGTTTTAGAGTTTGGGATGCGTAGATAACCACTAAACATGCCCTTTCTATCCTAGGATACTTGGTTTCAGTATCCTTAAGTGTCCTGCTTATGTAATAAATAGGTTTCTTGTTCCCATCATCGTCTTCTTGTGCTAGCAGGGCTTCTATAGCCTGGGAGTTTGATGCTAAATATAGCAATAGGGGCCGCCTACGTATTGGTGCTTGTAGGGTGGGAAGATGATTCATGATCTGCTGGATCCTTTGAAAGGCTTCTTGCTACTCGATTCCCCAAGTAAACTCAACCCCCTTTTTCAGTAGTTTGGATAAACCACTTGTGACTGAAGCCAGTCCTAGCACAAACCTCCTAATGTAGGAGACCCTCCTTTGGAAACTTTTGAGCTCTCTTAGAGTTGTAGGCCTTTTCATTGTTATAATGGTTGTGGCTTTGGCTGGATCCACACTTATGCCTCTGTGATGTACTAAGAACCTAAGAAACTTTCCAGTAGATACCCCGAAGGCACACTTCATGGGGTTCATGCGTAGTTTGTACTTCCAGCACCTTTCAAAAACTTGTTCAAGTATCTGGAAGTGTCCTACCCTAGTCTTTGATTTTACCACAATATCATCCACATAGTCTTCCATTTCCTTATGCATCATATCATGGAAGATAGCTGTCATGGTTCGCTGGTACGTGGCCTTTGCATTTTTAAGGCCAAAGGGCATCACAGTGTAATAAAAATTTCCGATTAGAGTCCTGAATGCTGTCTTCACTGCATCTTTGACAGCCATGCAGATTTGGTTGTACACATTATATCTATCCATAAATGAAAACATAGAGCTTTCTGTAGCTAAATCTACAAGGAGGTCAACATTAGGCAGGGGAAACTTATCTTTTGGACATGCCTTTTTTAGATTGCGGAAGTCCACACAGCATCAGATTTGGCCATTGTTTTTCTTCATAGGTACTATGTTGAAGAGCCACTTGGGGTGCTGGATGGGCTTGATAAAACCAGCTACTAGTAGCTTCTTGATTTCTTGAGATATTTGAGCTTCCACATCAGTGTGAAAGACCCTGGCTGGCTGAACTATTGGCTTGACTCTTGGGTCTACATTGAAAGAATGGACCACCAGTCTTGGATCCAAACCAGGCATCTTATCATAGGTCCATGCGAAAACATCCACATATTTCTTGAGTAAGGTCACTAATTGCTCCTTCTTTCGTGTTGTCAACTGACTACTAATAAAAACAGGCTTCTAGGATCCTAGCTCTACCCCCAAGTTTATCTCTCCCAATTCTTCCTCAGACTGAATTTGTGCTTCCTTAACTAGGTCTTCTAGGATTTCTTCTTGAGCCATCATACAATCCGGTGGTCCAGGACCTTCCTACATGATGCGTTCAGGCCTCGCGCACCTTCACAAACGATAAACTAACCTTTCTCCAGGTCCCTGTACTACCATGCATTCTTGGGGTCCTGAGGAGCTAGGCTTCCTCTTTTGCCTCTTTCTGTCCAGGAGATTCCTCAAGCCACGGGTACCTCCTCCTTCTTCTTCTTCCATGACAGGTGCTCCTAGGGTCCCTAGTGTGGGGCTTTCATCATCTGTTTCCAACTCGTCATAAAACATTGTTTTCATGAAATTCACTGCTCCTTGGCTAAAAAGGTTAGGGTTAGCAGGGATCCTTACGGGCCTCCGGTTCAATCTCCCCTTAACACATTGATGGTACGTGGAAGGGATAAGGCAATGCTTATGGAGCTATAGGCATCCCAACAGAACATGGTAAGAAACTTCTGAGTTAATCACGTGAAATCTAGTTAGGGCAACTATTGGGCCTACCCTTAAGGCCAACTACATGTATCCCTCAGTTGATTATGCTAATCCTCCAAATCCTGTTATCTCAATAGGAGCCCTCAAGATCCTCCTACTAGTCAGGCCCACGGCTTCTAGGGTACTCAGGGCTATGAAGTTAAGTGATGCCCCTGTATCTACTAATGCTCTTCTAACTTGGACACTATTTATTTTGGCCATCAAATAAAGGGGTCTGCGATGGTCTAGATACTCAACCTCCATGTCCTCATTAGTGAAGGTTATTGCATTGGTTGTCTTCAAGTAAGCTCGACTTGCATGGGATTCTGCTGTGAAACATTCCGTCCCCGAATCTGCTGCTATACTCATAAGGGACTCTGTGGCCACCCTTCTTGCTTCTAGCCCAAATCCCAACTGGTTGAATAGCGATTTAAACTTAGGGTTCTTCTGAAGGGTCTTGACTGTGCTTGGATGGAATGATCCTTCAAATTCTTCTACTTCCGTCGGGTTCCCATGGATCACTACAGCCACCACCCCCTTTCCCTTGTGATTGGGTAGAGGGTTCCTTTGCACTTTGGGTTCCTTTTGAGTGAGCTCTAAGGTTTCCTTTCTAAGCTTCTTGTGAAAAAGCCTACAGAGGGTCCAACAGTCCTTGGTAGAGTGCTTTACATAGTTATGAATCCTACAAAACAAAGGATTCTTCCTTTCTTCCTTAGTTGGTGGCCTAGACACAGTAAATGGTCTAACAATTCCATCTCCAATCCATTTATCCAAAACATGATTCAATTTCTCTGCAGTACATGGGATCACAGGTGGTTCCTCAGCAATTTTTCCTTCAGGTCTCTTCCTCTTTTCTCCTACTAACGCTATTATGGCCTGGGGTACTGGCTCTCTCTTTGTCCTCATGGCTAATGCAGTCCTTTTGGTTAATGCCATTTGGGCCACAAGGTCTGGCTCTTGCCCTACATGCCTCTATCCTGAGACGACCTCCTACTCTGCCAGAGTTACTTCGTTCCTTTGTCTGGAAGCTACTTCATTTTCTCCTACGAGCTCAAATGCCACAGGTGGCACATTGGTACCTTTGCTATTACTTGGTCTTGAAGCCATGCTCTACGAAGGGACTGCTTCTTCCCTTTCCTTTACCCTATCCCCAGTGAAGTCACCAAAATGTATGGGTCTTTTTTGGACAGTGTCCAGGGCTAAGTAGAAGCAAGGACCCTGGGCCTTTTAGTTGTTGTTGTTTTAAGAGATTAGGCTTGGTTCATCGCAGCTAAATGAGCTGATTACAAACCAAATGGTGCACAAAGCAGGAATCCTACAATACATACATACTAACAAACAAGAAATATATATGCATGAAACAGCAAGAAACAGTAAAGGAGCAATGTGACAAATGAAGATACAAAATAAACATTAAAGGTCCCTAAAATTATGTGAGATATTTCTTTACTTTTATTTATAGTGAATCACAATGTGCTCACTAAAAACGTGTTACAAGGTCCAAACCTTTCTAAGACTTGCAAAATTTGAATCCTTTTAAATTCAAGTATGTTCTATAGTGGCTGTTTTAGGATATCGAGCAATATTTTTCATTCTTTTGCTACTTTGTTTGAGTCTTTTACAGAGTTTTCTCCATGATTCTCCCCCCTTTGAACTGTTGCTAAATCCCCCCTTTTATAGTGTCCTTCTAGGGTTCCGAAATACCACTGATTCCCCTCCTTTGCTCCATTGGGTACCAGAGCCCATGTTGTGCCAGCAACTTTGGTAGCTGGTCCCTTCCTTGTTTCTCACAGTTTTCTTCTTTTGGTGCTTTTTCCTAAAAAGTCTCTTGCTGACTTTCCGTTCTGAGGTGTCCTTAGAGAGCTGACCTCTAATCTCTCTTCCTTCAAGGCTTCTAAACTTGACCTTTTTAGACTCAGCCTTTTGGCTGTCTTTCCTTTTGTTATTTTTCCCGAATGAGCCGATTCCATCCTTGCCAGGTTGAAAGTTTTCCCAGCTATTTCCCTTCATGGTTCTTCTTTCTGGGTACCCCGAGGTACCACCCCCTTGTTCATGAATTGTTAGTCTCCAAGCCTTCTGGTTCCTTTCTGCATCATTGGGTGATTGAGAAGAACATATCTCTTCTTCGTTCCTTGTGTTTCTTAGCACTCCTTTTGAGCTGTCTTAATCTCATCCTTGCTTTGCTGCACGTCCTAAGGACCCTGAGCTCCTGGCAGCATCTAGGTATCCCGGCCCAGTTCTTACCATTGGACTCCCTTTCGACTCTCTGATCTTGGTAAGCTGGGCTCTTTTCTTTTTCTTTTTCTTTTCTTCCCTTCGTTTCATGGGCCCTAAGGCCTATCCCGTCACGGGTCTTGGGCTTAAAATCTTTTTAATGGATTTAGGCCTACCATCTTTTTTTTCTTATTGTGAGCTCAAGCCTTTTATTATTATTTTCCATGGAGTTCACTCACTATGCTATTTTGGGCCTTAGTGTCATGACTTTCTAGACCTCAACACTGCCATATACCTTCACAAACACTATTGCAAATAACATTATGCACATATATTTTATATACAAATAAATCTATAAATAAGGATAAATATATTCATATATATCAATATCTAAATAAGGATATATATATATATATTTATCAATATACCTTCGAAAACCCTTCGAGTTTGAGGGATCGGTGTCGGAATACCCTTGGGTTTGAGGGATGGGTTTGAGCAAGATGTTTGAGGTCACGGTGTCGATAAAGGGATAGATCGTGGGCTGGGATGCTGAAATCGGGGTGGGTTGAGCTGGGTGCGTTAGGTACATGCAATGCTCGATCTGGGCATGCTAATCAGAGATGGGTTTAAGCAAGACAGGGGAGTTAAGGTTGGTCAGGGTGAGAAGAAAAGCCAAGGAAGAAAAGGAAATAGAGTACAGAGGGGAATGAGGCGGTGCAATCTGACCAGAATCGGGTTTGGGTGGATCTCCAAGTGACTTTCCGAAGCTGCTCTCTCTCTCTTTTCTGTTTTTCAGTCTGTAAAACTTGGTTTAAAGCTAAATTGAATGTGTAATTGATTTTACACTTGAAGGGCTTGAATTTTACAATCAAAGGATTTGATTTTTAGTTTGTCCGAGTTTTACATGTGCTCCTAAACACACATGAGGGTGTAAAATATTTTCCAAATTTCATTTTCACCTGAAACAAACACAGCCTAAGTGATCAAGAAAATTGTTAGGGTCATATTTTCTATGTAATTAGTTAATCTTTTGATAAAATGCACTTTACTTGTAATTGAGTAGATTTAAGTTGGGTTTAATGTATCAAGAAATATGTTATTCAAACATATCAAGTGGTAACATTAGAGACATGAAGTTTGATCTAAGAAACAAGTGAAGAAAAGTTGTTTCATTAAAACTCAACACAAGCTGCTATCGAGGAATAATGGACAAGCTCGACACAAGCTCGATCTATCGAGTTATGATTTCAGAAATCTCAGATCTAAAATTCGGCCCATGATGACTAGAACTCATATACTCTATGTGATGCTATTGCGTTTGTATGCCTTAGGCTTTTGTAAGTAAATGCTTCCTGATCTTCATCGTTTATGAAGTGAAAAACTTTGTAGCCAATAACAATCAATCAAGTTGCTAGAGTTAGACACATACTAGTGCAAAGGAGTTAGTTACAGCTTGGAGATTTATGCAACAAAGGAAAGAGGTCTACTACAAGATCAAGTCCAATTGGGTATTGGAGCAAAGGTTCAACTACAAGTTGGTATTTTAGGATAGGTGATGAGAATCAACAAGCATTCAAGGATTCATTGCAAGTTCTAGTTGGGCCTATTACTAGAGCAAGATCCAAGAAGATCAAAGAAGCACTTAATGGGCTGATTCAAGGAATTTGGGCTGATTCACATTCCAAGCTGGGCCCAAAGGAAGATGAATGCGTAATAAATTTAATCCAAGCTATTGAGGGCTGATCTGATGTAATTGGGCGTTATTTATGGCGTAGATTTATGGCTGATTGACTTTCTTGCTCTAAATCAGTTAATAGATACTTTTCCTAATTTAGATCTTCTAATTTTGGACCAGATCTACCTTAATTTTAAGGTTTTATTATTTAGAACGTTTTTTAGCTATTTTCCTATTTTGAATCTACTATTTTCAGACCAAATCAGATTTTAATTAGGGTTTTATTATTTAGTATGTTTTTTATATTTTTCTACATTCAGTCATGCCTTATAAATAGCATGCACTCATTGTAATAGAGGATGATTGAATAAAAAATCAGAAAAGGTGAGGCTTTGCTCTTCTCTTTGGTTCTTCAAGAACTGTGAACTTATCAAGGATTCTTCCTTGTGGCGTTCAAACTTATACCTTTGGTTCGTGATTCCTTTATAATCATTGGGTCAAGGTCTGTTACTTATACCTTTGGTTCACGTTTCTCTTATAAACGTTGGGTCAGGATTTTATCAAAAATCTAAATTTTAGCTTTCTTGGGCAATATTCCAATATTATTTGTTGGGTCTCAAAGCGAGTCAATTGAGGTTTGCATCATTTAGAATCAGAGCTCAGGTTCTAAAATCAGTTTTCTATCCTTTTGTCTTTTGTTTCCTGTTATCTTCCTATCTTGTTCCACTTCTCTTCTTTGTTCTTGTTCTGTGACGTGCATTAGGTTAAAATTGTGCACTGAGTTCCCAAAAAAAATGTGAAAAAAAAAAACTGCAGAAAAGAAAAAAAAAAGACTGCAGAAAAAAAAAATTTGTTTTTAGTTTCAGTTCTCTCAGACCAAATATATTGTTTTCTATTGTCCTATTTTTCTTTGATTTGTGTTTCTGTCATATTTTCTTGCCGTTGATATTTGTTTAAATACTACAAGTTGAATTTCTTGATCAAGTTTATTAGTTTATTGCAGAACTGAAAGGGGGAAGCTACGAGTGGAAAAATGCAAGAGAGTGTGGACTAATATCGGGAAAAAGCCAATTTAAGAGTGAAACACGAGTGGGAGTGACATAATCTGAGTGCAAACACGTGAGGAAGTGTTGTGAGGAGTTATTACTGACATTTCTTTGTAGTTTTAAAAATGTCTTGCAGGGGTGAAACGTCAAACAAGGAAGGAGGGGAGGAGTCATCTATCATGTTGCAGGCTATGCAACAACAATTTGAACGCATGAATGTGGTGTTTAATGAGATTCGAGATCGGTTGGACAGGCAAGATACTGATATTGCTAATTTGCGTGAGGAGTGTCCCCAAAGAGCCCCGAATGCTAGAAGGCAAAAAAGGAATGCGTGCGTGGATGATTCTGAAGACTACCACGAGGATGAGTTTGAAGATGAAGAGGATCAAGTTTTGTGGAACAATGGGGGCAGGTTTGCGCGAAGGGGTGAAAGGCGTGGTAGAGGATTCCGAAGAGATCCAAGATGGCAAGATGGGACTAACAGAAGCCTAGGAAACATAAAAATGAAGATACCATCATTCCAAGGGAAAAATGAACCAGAAGCGTGCTTGGAGTGGGAGAAGAAGGTGGAGTTCATCTTTGAGTGCCACAATTACTCTGAGGAGAAAAAGGTAAAACTAGCTGTGATTGAGTTTACTGACTACGCTATTATATGGTGGGATCAACTTGTGATGAACAGAAGGAGAAACCATGAGAGGCCTATTGAGACATGGGAGCAAATGAAGGCCACCATGAGGAGGCGATTTATCCCTAGTCACTACTATAGAGACTTGTATCAAAAATTACAGAGTCTTACTCAAGGCTATAGGAGCGTGGATGACTACCACAAGGAGATGGAGATTGCCATGATTCGAGCTAATGTAGAGGAGGATAGAGAAGCTACCATGGCAAGGTTTTTGAATGGGCTGAATCAGGACATTGCCAACGTGGTGGAGTTGTAGCACTACGTGGAGTTGGAGGACATGGTGCATATGGCAATAACGGTGGAACGTCAGCTTAAAAGGAAAGGAACTCGGTCATTTCAAAATCCGGGCTCCTCTACTTTATGGAGGTCAAATGGGATGAAAGATGAAGGGGCTGTTTTCAAGTCCAAAACCGAACCACCAAAAAGGAGAGATGAAGGTCCCAGTGTCAACAAAGGCAAAAATGAATCCCAAACTCGTAATAGTGATATTAAGTGTTTTCGTTGTTTGGGAGTAGGTCATATTGCTTCACAATGCCCAAATAAGAGGACCATGATTGCACGTATTGATGGAGAGGTGGAAACTGAAAGTGAGGGAGATGATGACCTGATTCCATCACTTGAGGATGTTTGTGACGATGATGTGGAGTATCCAGTGGAGGGTGAGTCACTTGTGACTAGGCGTGCTTTAAGTGCCCAAGTCAAAGAGGATGATATAGAACAACAAAGGGAGAACATTTTTCGTACTAGATGCCACGTCAACAGCAAGGTATGTAGTATGATTATTGATGGGGGGAGCTGTACTAATGTGGCTAGTACTACTTTAGTTGAAAATTTGAATTTACCTACCATAAAACACCCTAGACCATATAAGTTGCAGTGGTTGAATGATTGTGGAGAGGTTAAGGTAAATAGGCAAGTACTGGTTTCTTTTTCAATTGGGAGATACAAGGATGAAGTACTTTGTGATGTTGTTTCAATGCATGCGGGTCACATTTTATTGGGCAGGCCATGGCAATTTGACAGAAAGGTCAATCATGATGGGTTCAAGAATAGGTATTCTTTTGTAAAAGACAATAAACCTATTACTCTTGTACCGTTGACTCCAAGTCAAGTGTATGAAGATCAAATGAAATTGAAAAGAGAGAATGACTGGAAAAAAAATTGTGAGATTGAGAGTTCAAAAAAAGATGATGAGAAGGAGAGTGAAAGGAAAAAAAAGAGTGAACAGAAAAAAGGGATTGAAAAGAAAATAGAGAGTGAAAAAAATGAGAGAAAAAAAAAAAAAACAAGGGAGTTTTTACGCTAAGGCGAGTGATGTTAAGAGTGCTTTTTATACAAACCAGCCTATATTTGTACTCTTGTACAAAGTGGTTGGTTTTAATACTAACGAACTTGACGAATCTTTGCCTAGTGTTGTTGTTTCTTTGTTGCAGGAATATAAGGATGTGTTTCCTAATGATGTTCCTAGTGGATTGCCACCTATTAGAGGAATAGAGCATCAAATTGATTTTGTACCAGGTGCAACAATTCCTAACCGACCAGCCTATAGGAGTAATCCGGAGGAAACAAAGGAACTTCAAAGGCAAGTTGAGGAGTTGCTGACCAAAGGACATGTGAGAGAAAGCATGAGTCCATGCGCGGTGCCGGTGCTGCTTGTGCCTAAGAAGGATGGAACTTGAATGATATGTGTTGATTGCAGGGCTATCAACAACATTACGGTGACGATTCGAGGACGAATCCTTTTGAAGAGAGGGGGAATGATGAGAATCAACAAGCATTCAAGGATCCATTGCAAGTTCCAGTTGGGCCTATTACTAGAGCAAGATCCAAGAAGATCAAAGAAGCACTTAATGGGCTGATTCAAGGAATTTGGGCTGATTCACATTCCAAGCTGGGCCCAAAGGAAGATGAATGCGTAATAAATTTAATCCAAGCTATTGAGGGCTGATCTGACGTAATTGGGCGTTATTTATGGCGTGAATTTATGGCTGATTGACTTTCCTGCTCTAAATCAGTTAATAGATACTTTTCCTAATTTAGATCTTCTAATTTTTGACCAAATCTACCTTAATTTTAAGCTTTTATTATTTAGAACGTTTTTTAGCTTTTTTCCTATTTTGGATCTACTATTTTCAGACCAAATCAGATTTTAATTAGGGTTTTATTATTTAGTACGTTTTTTATATTTTTCTACATTCAGTCATGCCTTATAAATAGCATGCACTCATTGTAATAGAGGATGATTGAATAAAAAATCAAAAAATGTGAGGCTTTGCTCTTCTCTTTGGTTCTTCAAGAACTGTGAACTTATCAAGGATTCTTCCTTGTGGCGTTCAAACTTATACCTTTGGTTCGTGATTCCTTTATAATCATTGGGTCAAGGTCTGTTACTTATACCTTTGGTTCGCGTTTCTCTTATAAACGTTGGGTCAGGGTTTTATCAAAAATCTGAATTTTAGCTTTCTTGGGCAATATTCCAATATTGTTTGTTGGGTCTCAAAGCGAGTCAATTGAGGTTCGCATCAATAGGTAAGGTTAGTAGTAAGATTCCTCATTCTTGGAAGTGGTGACATTAAATTCATCCAGTGGAGTTTTTGCGTTGCAAAAGGTTTTTCCCATTTGTCAACAAATCACCATGTCAATTTAATTTCCACTGCGCTTAGTTTATTTGGTAATTTTTTAGTGCCTCCACAATTTGCATGTAATTTGATTTAATTAATTAACTTGGGTAATTGAATTGATTAACTAAGTTCAATCTATTTTAATCCAACAAAGAAAAAAATTTATAATAAATGATAACCCAAATTTTATGCCTTGGTCCCTCTACCCCCTAGATGTCAAATATGTTAGTGTGCTCCCTTCTTTATACCCGTTTACGTGCAAACGGATGAGGGTTGGTTTATATACATATGCTAATTTGGGCAATGGGAACATGGATTTTGATTAATTTGGGTGAAATCCAAATACTTTTTTTTTTTTTTTGAATAGTCTAAGTAGGCTAAGAATTTAAAATTTTCAAATTAATCAAAAATTTTAAATCTTGAAATCCTAGAATTTGAAATAAAATTTAACCTAATGATATTTTAGAAATTCTTAAGTATATTTTATTATTTTAATAAATTTTAAATTTTATAATTTCAATTCCTCCTATGTGTAAGTTGCATTCAAATATGAAATATTAATTTCCCAATCAAGGTATTTGGTATAGGACTTAGAGGTTGGGTAGAGAATGTAATTGTGGTAGTTTTATTCGTGACTTCCTGAGCCAATTGTATTTGGATGCTCATATAAATAATTGAGAAAAGTTAACGGATGCTCTAAGAGCAATTTTTAAAAATATATATATATATTAGGAAAGCTTTTATGGGAAAGGAAAAAAAAAAAAAGCAACGGTTAAATTAACATGTCAGCAATTTCCATCCAAAAGATAATGGCAGAGATTAAATTGACATGACACTGAAATGTTAAGGATTAAATTTACATAATTCAACAGTTAAGGACTAAATTGAAATATGATGTAAAAGATAAAGACCAAATACTTAGTTTACCATTTTTTTAAATTTGGTAAATAGTATATAGGGTAATAGGGTAGATAACCTGGGATTAGGTAGGTTTCTTTCATAAAATTCCTTTAGGTGAAGTTCATGATACAAGTGCACTCTAGGCTTCTTTCATTAAATTCCTTTTGGTTATTTATTTAGGGTAATATTAGCGGGTGCCCTTTGGTTATTTAAAACTATTTCTCATAAAAATAGTATTAAAAATTTCTTAAAATAGTTTATTAACAATTACCCTACATTGCCCTAAATAAATAACCAAAAGGATTTAATGAAAGAAGCCTAGAGTGCACTTGTATCATGAACTTCACCTAAAGGAATTTTATGAAAGAAACCTACCTAATCCTAGGTTATCTACCCTATTACCCTATATACTATTTACCAAGTAAAAAAATGGTAAACTAAGTATTTAGTCTCTATCTTTTACATCATATTTCAATTTAGTCCTTAATCGTTGAATTATGTCAATTTAATCATTAACATTTCAGTGTCATGTCAATTTAATCTTTGCCATTATCTTTTGGATAGAAATTGCTGACGTGGCAAACAGCCAAAATAATAAATTAGTTCCGTTAATGTGACAATAAACTAATTTTTTATTTTGAACGTTTGTCACATCAACAATTTCCATCCAAAAGATAATGATTGAGACTAAATTGACACGACATTGAAAGGTTAAGGACCAAATTGACACAAATAAAATCTCAGAGACCAAATTGAAATATGATGTAAAGGATAGGGACCAAAAACGTAGTTTACCAACAAAAAAAAAAAAAAACCAATGAAAGGAATAAGAGCACTAGCATCAGGTGTTATATCCCAATCCTATTTTAACATACAAAAAATTATTTTTAATATAGCATTTGAAAATACACTTCACATCAATTGTTTTATTTTTCATGTGCTATTTTTTTTATTCATTTTTTTTTCTCTCTCTCTCTCTGTCTCCTTCTCTTCCACTCCATCTTTCTCTTCTCTCTCTTCCCATCATCTGATCACATATCTCTCTCATAAACCAAACAACCACCATCCCCACAAAAATCATCACCAGCACCACCATCTCAAAGGCTCAAATTCACAATACATCATCATCACCACTATCAAAACTTATTAACAAAGACACCAAATCCGACAAACCCACGTTGATGTCCGCCGATCTCCATTGGCAAACCCACTAGCAAACCATAAAATGAGAGAGAGAGAGAGAGAGAGAGAGAGAGAGAGAGGGAGAGAGAGAGAGATGGTCAGTAGAGAGAATAAATATAAAAATATTTAGTTTTAGAATTTTTGACCGTATAACTATTGGAAGCGAAAGCAGTACTGTTACAAATGCTAATTTTTTCAACATTTGGAACATTTGATATAATGGTGTTTTTGGTATTTGGTATGCTAAATGCTAAATATTTAGCATTTAGAACACTTGATAGGATTCACATTTGTTGTACTAAAATGCTATTTTACACCCAAAATCACTAAAAAGCATGTTGCATTGGTGGTGTTATAGTTAAAAAATTTTGCATACTAGCTACAGTGAACTGCCATCTTTGGCAGTCTATTGTAGCAACAAAGTGATAAAAAAAAATTTGTTTATTCCATGTCTCTCTCTCTTCTCTCATTAAAATATATATTTTTTTTATCTCTCTCTGATCTTTTCTCCTCCCTTTTTTTATCTCCAACACCTCCTTCTCAACTAAAACCAAACCCTCCCAAAGCTTCTCTCTTCACTCTCGCCTCTTGGTTCGTTGAGATCAGGCTTTTGGGGCTATAGGTTCTATTGCTTGTGAGTCATCAAGATCGGTTTTCTAGGTTCTTGGTATTGGTGGTGGGTAGTTTTTGGGTTGAGATAGGTCTAAGGTAGGTTTGTTGGTCAGTGGTGGTGGGTTGAGATTAGATTTTGGGTTGAAATCAGGTTGTGGATTGAAATTGGGTTGCGATTCTAGAGGAGGATTATGGGTTGTTGGCAGTCACTACAAAAAAGTGGGCCTATAACGGCGTTTTGTTTTTAGTGGCATTTATAAAGAATGCCACTATAGGTATCCTATAGTAGTGTTTTTTAAGAGCACCATTTTTTAAGAATGCCACTATAGGTTTCCTATAGCCATGTTTTGGAGGGTCTATAATGACGTTTTAAAACACTTGGTCTATAACAGCATTTAAAATGGCCTATAGTTGTGTTTTAAAAATGCCACTATAGGTCCTGGTCTTACAAGAACCTATAGTGGACCTATAATGGCGTTAAGAAAGTCCCACCATAGGCCTAGTCAAAAAAAAAAAAAGTTTGAGAGACCTATAGCAGCGTTTGAAAAGCGCCAATATAGCCCAACCCAAAAATATATATATTTGAGGGACCTATAACAGTGTTTGAAAACGCTACTATAGGTTTAGCACCCAAAAAAAAAAGTGTTAAAAACAAAGTCCACCATAATAAATAAATAAATAAAATAAGGGACCCATAGTAGCGTTTGGAAATGTCACAACAAGAACAAAACAAATAAAAATAAAGGACTAATAACGGTGTTTTCAAATGACACTATAGGTCCAGTGCAAAAAAAAAAAAAAAGACAAAAAAAAGAGTTCAGGACTATAAAAAAAAATTAAAAAAGAAAAGAAAAGAAAAAAGGGACCTATAGTAGTGTTTCCAAATGCCACTATAGGTCCAACACAAAAAACAAAAAATAAATAAATTTGAGGGACCTATAACGGCGTTTTCAAACACCACTATAGGTCTAGGGAAAAAAAAAAAGCTTTTGTTAAATTTCGAAATATCTCATTATCTCTCATTTTTACCTCTCATTCTCTAGAGAATGTATATGGTTTACAAATGATACCATGTTAGCTGTATTAAAATCTAATAAGTATGAGACATGTTAGTAAAAAATAACTACTCTACTAACAAATAAAAGACATGTATTAGTAGGTAGTTATTTTTATATACATGTCTCTCATTTATTGGGTTTTGATATGGAAAACGTGGTATCATTTGAGATTTGCTCAGTTAGAGTTCTTTAACCCACTTCTGTTAAAAACATGGTTAACTACGCAATGTTGCTTTTGATGTAGGATACAATTTACTATTTAATTATTGTAATTTATTATTTTTGGTATTTTTATGTAAAAACGTTATTTTAGGTTTAGGTGATTTATTTCCTTATTTTTAGGTGCATTTAATGCTTTTTAGGTCAAATTAGATTCTCGATATGGTTAGGTTTCAATTAGGAGTTATTTTAGAATATATTTTCTTATCTATCAAGTTTTATGGAGCCCTTAAATAGGCCCTTAAGTCTGTAAACGTTTTTGATAGATTATTGAATAAAAATCAGAAAAGGTGAGGCTTTGCTCTTCTCTTTGGTTCTTCAAGAACTGTGAACTTATCAAGGATTCTTCCTTGTGGCGTTCAAACTTATACCTTTGGTTCGTAATTCTTTTATAATCATTGAGTCAAGGTCTGTTACTTATACCTTTGGTTCGTGTTTCTCTTATAAATGTTGGGTCTGGGTTTTCTATCAAATCTGAATTTTAGCTTTCTTGGGCAATATTCCAATATTGTTTGTTGAGTCTCAAAACGAGTCGTTTGAGGTTCGCATCAACTTTACTTTTATATCTCTCTCCTCCAAAAACACAAAAAATATAAAAATACATGATCAAATAAGATAAAAAACAATCCAATAGGACACTTGCATCATAGGATTTTATATATAGGTAGGCAACTTAAATTTTAGTCAAACCTCAAGTAGGTAAAGTGTCAAATTTCAAACCACCGATAGGCAATTTAAATTTTGGTCAAACCACAAGTAAATAAGTTGTAATTTGCCCTTTATTTTGTTAGGAGTGTTTTGTATGATTTTAACTTTGTCTCTTCACCTTTTGTGTTTTCGAATATAATGGGGGGACCTTTATAATGCATTCTATTGGACAATAAAATAAGCCTTAATTTTGTTTAGTGAAGCAATCTTGATAAAAATGTTAAAATAAATATATTATATTAGTTAATAGAGGGGGCCTTATTTCATTTGGAGGTTTTAGGCCATTGTCTAAGTTGCCTGTATGGCTGAGCCAATCTGGCCTTAAAAAATTGTTGCCTCGTTGTTTTTTTTTTTTTTTTTTCATTCACCACTTAATGAAAAGGATTATTTTGACACTATGCTAAAATGTTAGGGATTTAACTAACACATTTGAAATGTTAGGAACCAAAATTTTAATTAAATAAAACTTTTAAATATATAAAATGAATGTTAACGTTTATGTTTATGTTTAAAACGTTTTTTTATTTAAATATTGTTAAAAAAATAATTCTTAATTTTTACATTATTAACCCTTTATGGTATATGAAAAGTAAACATGATTCGTTAGAAAATTTTAAACATAATATGAAAACAGATTACAACTAAACAATTAAATACTAAAAAAATTAAATGATAATTTAGCCATATCAACCACATTAGATTTTCACCATTTAAAGACAGAGGCTATTTTGACACATTACTAAGATGTTAGGGACTAATTTAACACATGTAAAATGCTAAAGACCAAAATGATAATTAAAAAAAATTAATCTAAAAAATACGACTGTATATATATATATATATGTTTATGTTTATGGGGGGTTTTATTTAATATTGTAGAAGCATTTGGTTCATTATTTTTACACTCTTAATCATTTAAGATTTTTAAAACTGTATATGAAAAATAGACATGATTTGTTATAATTGTTTAAGCATCTTATGAAAAATATATTATAAAAAAACATTTAAATATTGAAAAATAAAATTCCATTAGCATAATCCTAATTAAAATGCATTTTGTTTATATTAATAATTATAAAAGCTAATTATGTTTTGGGGAGAAATACATATAAAATAATTGAGTGAGAAAAAAAGAATAAAAATATATTTTTTTAATAAAATAGAGAAGTGGAAAAAAAAAAAAAAAACCGCTTGTTCGGGCTTATACTATTGTTATTTTCAGGTAATTTTTATTAAAATTTTAATTTTGATTTTAAAAAAATTGAAATACGTTTTTATATGAAAGAATTGATGATAATTTTATTATAAAGTTATACAGACTGAACAAGAAAAGGTGGAAAAGTAGAATCAATTTTTCCTTCTGATGACAATTGAGTGCAGGATTAATTACAAATGCAACCACTTATCAAGCGTCGTTTTTATGTGCCAAAGTCATTTTTTGAGCCAAAAATTGTATAAAATTTACCATTTTGACCTTGGAATAAAGGGAAAGTAAAAAAGAAAAAATTTATCAACCCTAATTGAATATTGGATTGCCAAATTTTGCAAGATTAGAGTTAAAATGATCTTTGTTGACTAAGCTTTGACTAAGTTAACGGACAGTCAAATAAAGTGAAAATTTTACCTGGTTACTAAATTTTACCACGTTACACCAAAATTAATATTTCCAAACATTTTAAAAAAATTTTGATCAAATTTGGCCTCGGTTAGCCCAAGTTTGGCCTCAGTTTCTCCAAGTTTGGATGAAATTTTGATTCCCAATGAGCACATGTTGAGCCTTATGTCTATGTTTATACATACACAACGAACGTGCCTTTAATGCTAGGATCACATGCGATTTGATTAATATGTCCTATTCATTTGTGATTGGTAGTATACCCATTCGTAAATCCTTTGATTATTGATGTAAACACAAGATGAGTTCTTGAATTTTATGGAATCAATTTATGGTTTGTTAGAGTTCACATTTGGAAGTTCAAATCTATTATCCATGAATGATTTTTTATTTATTTGCATGACCAACTTAAACTTGGAGTTTGCTCTCTTTTTTTCTTTTTTGTCTTTTTCTTCTTATTTCTTTTGATGTGTAATATTAGGTTTTTAACAACGTTGATCCACTCAAAAAGAGCATCTGCTTTAGTGCTCCAACTGAAGGTGTTACAATGCTGGGTTTTTCTTTTTGGAAAATGCTTAGAATGCCCTTCCGACATTAACTAACAATCCATTTAAAGAAAGTCTTTATGAAAAAAGAAAAAAAAAAACAATTAATGTTTTGATAGCTTTTTTTATTTCTCATAAAAATTGTGTTAAAACTTGTTTAAAATGAATTGTTAACCAATGTATTAAAGGTACTCGTTAGCATGAGCTTTTGATTTTAAACATATATATATATATATATGTGTGTGTGTGTGTAAAAAGTGATATAAGTCTAAAGCCCAATGCGTTTCTTCTGCTGGGCTAAAGGCACAAGGCCCAATGTGTCCTTAAAATATACATATCTGGGCTCCTCTAGATCCCGCTCAAATAGAGTATTCTTTTTACAGTGCAATTGTATATTCTCAAAACTTTAAAAAAAAAAAGCTGGGTTTTTGTTTATATATATATATTATATATATATATATATCATATACTATATAATAAAAATTGAGCTTAGAAATCGTGGTTGCGCCAAGTGGCTTCACCAAATTGCAGAATTTTTTTAAAAATTTTTAGATTTTTCAATAAATTCATTCACTTAAGTTTTTTAGATAAAAATAAAAAGATTTTTTTTATCTTTATCAACTTCTTTGGATAAAGTAACTATAAATGTTCTAATAAACTTCTTCTTCTTCTTCTTCTTTTAATTTTATAAAGTAACAATTTTACTAGCTTATGTTAGTAACTTTTTTTTTTTTTTTTTGGATAAACATTTATCCTACATCAGCTATTTCCTAATAATAAAGTAACAAATTTAAAAGTATTATTTTTTCTTCTCAAAATTTTCTTCTCAAGATTTTCTTCTTTTGGAATAAATAACAAAAAATAGCTAATATTTATTAAAATTAATGTAAACTAAAAAAAAATTCTAATAACAATCTAATAATATTAACTATTTTTTTGGAATAAAGTAAAAAAAAAAAACTAATATGTAATTAACATAAATTTCTTAATTTCGTAAACTTCTTTTTCTTTCTGTTCATATCAAGTTATCAACTTCTTCACAACTTAAAATTATCTAATATAAAAGTGGGAGTATATATACGGTTTGGTATATTTTTCCCTTTTCCTACCGTACAATTTCTTGATGTATTCTTTCTTTCTCATACTTACCTTACATATGAAACTTGCATGTATGTATTTGCCTTTTTCTTTTTGATTTTCATAAAATTCCCTTCTTTATTTTTTTTCATCAAATTGAATATGTTTTGTGTGCGGGTTGCCTTTTGTTTAAGTTATTTGTTAACTTTGATCTAATTTATATGCTTATTAAGGTCTTCAGAATCAATTATATATCTTCCATGAAAACCAACAGATTAAATATTAACAAAAATTTTATTCACTTTTTGAAAGATCTGTTTTTCAATATGTGTAGATCCCACAGGTAGCCATGAGACCAAGATTTGAGCATCTAAAACCATGATAATGAACATCACTCCACAAAGAATATAGACAGATAAAAAGGGTAATGTAAAAACAATGGATATTTAAGGCGATGTGAAATCTCCATGACTTCATTGCCTCCCTCTTCCTGTCAAAGTTAATTCAATTTTCATGTGAGTATCTTTACTTTAACTCTAATTCCAGATTTTTTTTTAATGTTTAGAAATTAATATTGTTTGTAATTATTGAATTCAAAGTTTCTTTGTGTCTATATATTTATGTGTGTGTTATTGTGAATTTTGCTTTCAAATTTTTTTTAAAAAATTTTATAAATTTGGGTAGTTTTAATTTGTAAATTCGGGATGATTGCTTGGGATTAAAGTAAAAATATTAAAACAATTTTAATCATAATTCATGCAATAATTGGGTGTTTAATGTTGATTTTAATTTTATGCATATTACATTAATTAACATAAACATCTTAGCATGTTTAGTGTTGATATTAATTTGACACTTTGAGATGCAAGCGCTTCATTATAATTAAATATAAATGTTATTATGCCGGTATGTTATAGTTATTATTTGTTGTTCCTCACCCTACTTCACCTTAATTGTTATTTGAATAAGTAAAAGTTATGTCTTATAAGTCCGACTGGGTATAGCATTTCTCTTCAATCATTAATTAGTGTTTCTCAATAAAATTATTCATGTTATAAGTTTATGACCAAAATTGTGCAAAGTCCGACTTGTTTATTGCTAAATGCTTTTAGAAATTTAAAATTTACCATAATCTTTAAAATATTTTTACTATTTTATTTGTTATTAAATTTAATTATATTATCAAAATTTATATATTTTTAAAATTTATATATAATTCTTATATCAAGCTGTATATCGTATGGACATAATACTAGTTTATACATAAAGTTCTCAAAACTTTAAAATTTAAAAATAAGAACAAAAATAAAACTAGGTGCTAGAAGGAGGGCAAAATATATATATTTATAAAATTTATATATAATTCTTTTATTAAGCTGTGTATCGCACGAACATAATACTAGTATATATATAAAGTGATATAGGTGTTTCTTCTGCTAGGCTGTTTCTTCTCAAAACTTTAAAATTTAAAAATAAAAACAAAAATGAATGTAGGCGCTAGAAGGAGGGCTGGAACCTTCGACCTTGTGTTTAACAGCCACACGCTCTAGCAAACTGAGATATTCCAGCTTCTGTTTCTTACGGGATGTTATAATATAATAATAATGTTTCGCAACGAGTGTAGGTTGCACAAGGCCTAGTTTATGTAATAACTTTTGGCAAAGAACAATAGAAGTTACAAAATTGTGTGTAAAGTTTTGTGAAGGGGTGGAATTGTTTCCCCTCTATTTCCGGTTTCATGCCAAAAAATAAAAAAAAAATAATAAAAATGTATTAACCAAAATTTTATATGGAAAAACAAAATAATTGAATTGACCAAAATGAGCGGATTGTTTAAAAGTTTAGAGATTATAGCACTTAGTAAAATTGTTCATTTAACAGAGGCTTGCTAAATGTTTGAATTGTATAAGAGTGGTCTCGAATCTCGATATATAGCACAATTATCTATTGAATGTGTAAATATAAATCGTATAATTTTGTGGGGTTGTTAACTATGAAGGAATAATCTTGAAATAATTTGTTCTTGTGGTCTAGATAATTAGCATATTATCTATATTGAGTAATTACCTGTAGGGGTCCTAGACATCAAGAAATGTTGATTGGATAGATAGACATATGCCCACGGCAATTAGTACAAACATTCCCCAAAATTTGCTTATCATAGTGTGTTGCTTCTCCTAATTGTGTACCTCAGACAAAAGTTATACTATAATTTTGTGTAACATGTTCACGGAACACAAACGAGTCAATGACATAGGGTGGCAAATTTTGAAGTGTCAATTTGCAATCACTTTCATGTCTCAAAATGTTTCAGAAACAGGTGCAAAAACACTTCGTGCCACATGTCAAAGTTAAATCACCAATTGGGCAGGTTGATTTTATAGACCCTACTACAATATTTGGTTCAACAACCAGAGATCCCCACCACAAGAGGAAAGGGGGTTGTCCTTTTGAATTAATGTTAGGTGAGTTGATGTGGGGTGTCTTTGCATTAAACATGGGAGGCCTGAGGTACGACATTTCTTGCAGTGTCTTAAGCCCTAATGGCAAAGGCATGGGAAAATTTTCAACCACATGGGTCATGGGTGTATAATTTCATCGACAAAAGAAGTAATGTTTAATTATTAGTTTCCAAGTTTTCTTGACTAGAAATTTTTGACGTGATTTAAGCATGTTGAAACAAGTTCTTGTCGGAATGTGATTATGTACAAACAAATAACTGCATTTTAGAATACAGCATACAATCACTCAGGGTTTGCTTTTTTAAAATGAAATTTGTTAAAAATAAATAAGATAATTTAATAGTAAAAAAATGTAACTGTAATTTGTATGAGGTATGTGGATCATTTATGTATATAATTTACGGTGTGAAATTTTTTTTTTTTTTTTTTTTTTTCATTTATGGTAGATTTCAATTAGTTTAATTTATAAAACCTCTTGTCGTCAAATAAAATATTTAATATTTAATTCTCTCTTGCACCAAAAAGTCAATTGCCATCTTGGCCTAAATACTATAGTATGGGCTGAACAGGTTTGGCTCACGGTCGTCCAGCTTAGTTCAAATGCATAAACCTCGCTAATGGATTAGTTTTAAGAAAAGAAAAAAGAAAAATGGGACTTTACATTAACGGTTGAATCAACCATGGTCCATAGGGTAAAATCCAAGAAAGTGGTAACTCATCTAAAGCTTGAATCAAGCCTTGGAGTAAATCTTATTTTATGAAAGGTTTAATTAATAATTTGATCCTCTAATTATTATATAAAGTTCAATTTAGTCTCTCACCGGTTAATTATGTCAACGTTACTGCTTAACTTTCAAAACCAAATCTATTTTAGATTTTCTCTTTATTACAGTTTTAGCAAAAGTTGATAAAAAATGTTAGAGCTAGTAACAATTTATCCGCATATGATTTGGTTGAAATTTAAATTGTCTATTGGCACTTTACTCAAGTTAGTGTTGTTAGAGTTCCGTTATTCACATTTGTTAAAAATGAGGCTAAATATGTATTTTTGCTATCTTTTATATCTCTCTTCTCTCAAAATATAAAAAACATAAAAGAAGCTGAAATTTAAGTTGTTTGTTGGCACTTTACCACCCAAAGTTAGTGCTGTTAGAGTTCCGTTACCCCACCTTTGTTAAAAATGAGGCTAAATATGTATTTTTGCTATTTTTTATGTCTTCCTCCTCTCAAAACATAAAAAACATAAAAGAATAAGAGAAAACAAGATCAAAAGGTAAGGGTTTTGTAAAAATTAAAAAATCAGAGTTTTTGGTCTGATGTAGAAGAAACCAGAAGCTCAATTTAAGGAATTGTTGGTCTAACATGTTGGAAGTCTGGTTCACTAACATCTAGAGAATGGGCATACCCAATTATGTGGTTGTTGCTTTGGATGAAGAGATTGCCAATTCTGTGAATCAAAATATGTTCTAGTGTATAAGAGAGATCCAAATGAAGGTATTGATTCAGTTGCAAGGACAGGAGGGAACCGTGCTGTCTCGGTTGAAATTTCGTTTTCTTTTTTTTTTTTTTTGCTGAATTCTATTAAATCAATAGTTGCTTTTAGCTAGGCAAAATGGACGGCATAGCTCGTGTTTGCATTTTAAAACTTTCTTATTTCAATCAACACATATTTAATTAACACTGAACACTCACCTGAAAAGCATCCTGGATTGGGTGAAATGGATTGCAATAGCTAAAAGCGCCGAAATTTCGCATTCTAAGAGGGTTTTTGCAACTGGGGTATGGTGTTCTTCTATCAGATGTTGATATTGTACATTTGCAGAATCCTTTTCATTATCTTTATCGAGATTCAGATGTGGAGTCCATGACTGATGGTCATAATAATATGACAGCTTATGGGTATAATGATGTCTTTGATGAACCTGCAATGAGTTGGGCTCGATATGCTCATACAATGCAGATACGGGTCTGTAACTCTGGTTTCTTCTACATTAGACCAACAATTCCTTCAATTGAGCTTCTGGTTTCTTAATCATTAGACCCAATAACTCTAGTTTTATAATTTTTACAAAACTCTTGCCATTTGATTTTGTTTTCTCTTGTTCTTTATATATATATATATATATATATATATATATATGTTTTAAGAGGAGAAAGACATAAAAGAAAGCAAAAATACATATTTAGCCTCATTTTTAACAGAGATGGGTAACGGTACTCTAACTGAGCTAACTTTAGGTGGGTAAAGTGTCAAATTTGAAACCACGAGTAGGTAATTTAAATTTTGTCCAAACAACAAGTAGGTAGTTGTAATTAGCCCAAAATGTTATAAAGTGTACATGTAAGAACATTCACATCTCATATCTTCCGACTATTCTATTTTGGACACGGATTTCCTCCAAACATGTTTGCAGCAACTGCTGCAAATAGGGACAGGTGGCAATTAAATAAGAAGACACCTAAACAATCACTTACGCAAGGGTCATGTGCCATTTTAAGTGGATTGCTGTTAACCCCAACGTTAACAGCATTAGGCAGACTCTTCTCCTCGAACACGCCCCTGCTTCCTCTCAGTCTCTCACCCACAACTTCAAACGCCTACACCTCTCTCTCATCTCCTCCATCTCTGTTTCATCAGCAAACTCAGACCGACAAGAGCTTGGGTGAACAGGCGGAATCGACGGCGGCCACATGCAACAACCACCAATCTCACCAGACCATATCTCCATTCCTCCTCTTCACCCGCTTCCCCCTTCGCTAATTCCGCCCCATTCACTTTCTCACTTAGCTAATGTTGCTCCCATAAATTCACTGCCAAGGACCACCACTCCTACCACTCCATCGTTTCTCAGCATTCTCCCTGACAGTGACAAACGCAATGGTTCTCAATTTGTTCAGGTCTGATTTTCATTGAATTTATTGTAATTAAAAAAAATTGTTTTTTTAAAGATAATTATTTCCTCAAATTGGTTTCTCAAATTGCATTATATTTGAAGTTTGAATATTTGTCCTTATGATTATTACCATAGCTGAGTTGTATAGCTTCAGAGCTCATAGTTTTGTTGGTTTTGAATGGGTATTTATTGTTGGTGGCAAGGATTTATATACTACTTATTTTTTAGGAGTTTTTGAGTATAATTTCTATTGAATAGGATGTTTAGGTATTTTGAGTTCTAAATATTGTTGTTGTTGTTCATCGTGACTGTTTGTAAGACTATAAGCAACTACGGATTTTTGCTGGGTTTATTAAAAAATTGAATATTCTTAACACTATTGCTTTTTATTGGTTTTTGGATTTAGGAAGAAACTCAAGTAAAACCTATTGATGGTAGTCCAAACACCCCAAGTAAACACACTAAGGAAATTAAGGCACCAATTATTGGAATGAAATTTGATTGTGATAACAGTGCATATGAGTTTTACAAACAATATGCTCATAGAATGGGCTTCAGTGTAAGGAAACAGTATGTTAGGCGACGAAGTGCTGGACATGTTAAGAGGAGAACATTTTGTTGTTCAAAACAAGGTGAACAAGCTATTGACAAATGCCGTGAACAGGTATCTTTCCATCACCCAATTTCACGAATTGGTTGTTTAGCACAAATGACTTGTCAGCTTCAAAAGGATGGTATGTTAGAAGTTGTTTCTTTTCACGAACAACATAATCATGAGTTTGCTCTTTCTCCAATGAAACAAATGTTAAGATCAAATAGAAAAATTACACCTGCCCAACAAGCTTTTGCGGATGATGCAGAAAAATCTGGGGTATCAATAAAACAAACCATAGATTTGTTAAGCATGCAAGTTGGTGGTTATGAAAATCTTGGGTTTTTGAGTGTTGACTATAAAAACCATGTAAATTCCAAGGGGAGAGAGGCTTTAAAGAGAGGAAATGGTCGTGCTGCAATGGATCACTTTAGAAAGATGCAATTAGAAGATCCATCTTATTTTTATTTTATACAACTTGATGATGATAATCAAATTTTGAATATTTTTGGGGCTGATTCTAGATCTATAGTTGATTATGGTCACTTTGGGGATGTTATATGTTTTGACACCACTTATCGAACAAATTCATATGGTCGACCCTTTGTTCCATTCATTGGGGTTAATCATCATAAACAATCAATTATCTTTGGTGCAGCTTTGCTTTATGATGAAACTATAATGTCATTCAAGGTTATTTGAAACTTTTTTGAGTGCAATGTCAGGGACACAATCAAGAACTATATTTACAGATCAATCTGCTGCAATGGCTAATGCAATAAAAGATGTGTTTCCTGAATCAAATCACCGTCTATGTGTGTGTGGCATATTTATCAGAATGCTGTTAAGAATCTACATCATATATTTAATGCATCAAGCCAATTTTGAAATGATCTTAGTAATTGTGTGTATGATTTTAAAGATGAAAATAAATGGATAGTTGCTTGGAATAACATGCTTGAGACATATGATCTAACTGATAATCCATTGTTGCATGAAATGTTTGATGTGAAAGAGAAATGGTGTATAGTATATGGTCAACATATATTCACTACTGATATGAAAAGTACTCAACACAGTGAGTCAATGAATAGTGTGTTGAAGAAATACTTGAAGCCAAAATATGGTCTTTTGCAATTTTTTGGACATTACTCTAGAGTATTGTTTGATAAGCGAAGTCAAGAACTACAAGCAGAGTTCAAAATGAGGCAAACAACACCAGTTTTACTATTTGATTTTGAGATGTTGAGACATGCTGCAAAGTTGTACACTCCAGAAATATTCAAAATGTTTCAAGATGAATATGTGAAGATTGTGGATTGTACTATTTACAAGGCTAGTAAATCTAATTCTATCACATAATATAGAGTGTAATATCGAAACAGAACTCAAAAGCACTTAGTCAAATATGAAGCCTCAACAACAACAGTCCAATGCAGTTGCATGAAGTTTAGCTTTTTGAGAATTCTATGTTCCCATGTTTTGAAAGTTCTTGACAAGAAAAATGTAAGAGAGTTCCAGCCCATTATGTATTGAAAAGATGGACACAAGATGCAAAGGTTGGTTTTATCAAGGACTATCGTGGCATTGATATTAAAGGTAGTGCTCAAGAGTCAGTGGAAAAGCGTCTTTCTCATTTGAGTCACAAATGTCTTTAAATTAACACACTTGCAACAGAGAGAGAGATGATGTATGAACATGTGGATAAATGTTTTGACAAATTATTGAAGGATTTGCAAGAAATGAGAAATAAATGTTGTTTGTCCTCTATGGAGGGTGAGGTCCATGGTGAAGTTGTTCTCGAAAATGTTTTATAAGGTAATGGTGGATTTGAGTCACATGTGGACATTTCTCAAGGCATATGTGAGATCAAAACAAAACCTACTGTAGATCGTCCAAGAGAAAGGTTGAAAAGTTCACTAGAAAGGGAAAAAAAAAATCTCCAAGTAAGAAGGATCAACCCAAAAAGACTAGTAGAGCAAGACAAGTTCAATCACGTGGTGGCCTAAATAGAGTAAGTTCATTTACATTCCATTATAGGACATGAATTTGTAGGTTCATAAATTTGTTTTATGTGACAATTGTTTTTTTTTTCCCACATAGGTCGATTCCTTAGTTAATATTAATTCTCACAAAGAACATAGTAATGATGAACAACCATCACAATTAGTAGATAACATAACTCAGGTATGATGCTACTACTTACATATTTTTTCTAATATCCTATTAAACAATTACTACTATTAAAAAGTGACACATAAATTTATTTAAATGTCATATACAGGAATCTTTTAGTTGTAGTAATATGGTTGGACAAGACAATGTTGTTGGGTTAAATGGTCTGAATCAGGTATACTTATAAATTTTGTCTAATATCCTACTACCTAGTTACTTTCATTAGCATAGAAAATGAAATATTGATTTGTTTAAATGTTATATGTAGGAATCTCTTGATTGTGAATTTTTGGTTGGACAAGATCACGTTGGGTTATATAGCTTGAATCAGGTGTGTATAGTCATTATGAATTTTGCTACAACTTAAACTTATATATTCCTTTTAGTTATTTTTTCCATACACTTATTTTATATTTGGTGGCATATTTTGCAAGTTTCAATAGATCCTAATATTGACAACCTTTGAAAAACACCATATTGGCTGTTTTTTTTTGTGTTTCGCACAGTTTTTGGACAACATATTGGCTGTTATATAACATTTAGTGGACAGATCTTTGACAATATTTTTTGGACAGCACATCTGACTTTGACAGATTTTTGGAGAGCATATCTGACAATTTGGATAGATTTTTGGATAGCACAATTTGGACAGATTTTTTGGATAGCACAATTTGGACAGATTTATTTAGATAGATTTTGGATAATTTCATATGCAATGAGAAAGTTCATTTTTATATATTTTTTTTTTATCTATGTATTTGCATATTTGAACAAGGCAGTTTTAAGTGAATGCAATAGAATGATATGGATGAAAATTTAAATTCAGGTTCTTTAAATTTAGCAATAGATTTGTTGAGCTTTTCTTTTTATTTGGCTCTCTTTTATGATTCAGGAAGTTTAAACTTAGATATAGATTTGGTTGGCAGAAACATTTCAAGTGAAACAAATATAGCCTGAATTGCAGAAGAATGTAGCAACTTTTCCAGTAAAAAAGCAAGCAAAGTTTTTTGTTTTTTGTTTTTTGTTTTTCCTGTTTTTGGAGATGGTTTGTGCAGGCAAAGCTAGTGGTACAAACCATCTGTGTAAGTAGTGGGGATGTTGATGATCAGTAAAATCAGGCCATGGAACATGCTTATTTTTGTTGTAACATCAATTAAACAACCAAAATCTAAACAAAGGGAGAGGAATAAAGAGTGGTACCACAGTGTCACCATTATAAATAAAGTAAAAGAACATATAATAATTCTTTGGTTGGCAAGGAACTAATAACGTTATGTCAAAACTCAATTTGATGTAACAAAACCATATATGATTCTTAGAGCTCGTCCCAAATAAATATTGCAAGAATTGTAATGTAACACATTACTAATACAAATGACAAAGTTATACAAGGCTTATAAAACATTCTCATGATGAGCTCTGACTTTAATTCTGAGGATGTGATATAGACTGCAAGCTTCTATTCATTTTTGAACATGAACGCGCAAACTCTGACAGTCCTCCTCCTCTTCCAACCTCTTCTTCAATACATTTATCGCAAACTGCTCCTCCGCAATGAGATAGTTTTGAGGTTTATCTTCCGTCTCATCTTGTTCCAACTCATCTGGCCCCCTCTTCTGTGAGTACTTATCTTGTTCCAACTCATATTATTCCAACTCATCTGTTGAATCCAAGGATTGCATGTCAACAATGTATCTTGTATGAAGATGACTCACTACAGCCTTTGCTTACTCCAATGCTTTAGAGTTGGTACCTTGTTTCTTATGCCTATTCAGTGAAGCAACCTTCTTCTAGTATTCAAATTTCATAAGCTCACCGGCCTATCCAACAGCATTCAATCCCAAAAAAGACAGTTTATAAGTAATGTATATGATTACTTTGTAATAAAATTATAAATAAATGCACTACAGAAGCAACACTTTTAGTGAACAAAAATATCTGCATAAAGATATATGATTAAGTTAATATCGACAAAAATATTATATTTACTAAACACAAGCAAACTGTCCTATATCAGCCAAACACAAGGTTGAGGAGTTAAGAATTAACATATACATATAATCTAATCAAAGAACATCAACAATGTAGCATTTGTCTGCAGAATCATTGTTTTTCTTTTTTTCTCTTTTTGAGTATTTGTCTGTAAAGTCATTTTATTTCAATTTGTCCATGACATAATTTAGTAGGTAAAGTATCTTAGATTATACTAAAATCCGTTCTCAATGTGAAAATCAGACATGAACACCAATCGTGACCAATTTCACATTAATTAAGTTTCTGTTGAAGCAATTGTTATCTAGACAATTAACATTTATTACTGTGGCGGGTTCACAATCATATATGTGAATCTTTGTAACTCACTAAATTAACCAGTTAAGGTTCAATATACTTCATAAATACATTTTTTCCACTCTTCAAAGCAATACAACCAAACTTATCTAATATTGCTTCAAAGCAGGAACTATCATTATAATGTGTAAATGATATTAGGCCTTAAAATACATCATGAAAAAGAGAATAATGTATCACTGTTTAAAAAAAAAAAAACGTAAAAAGATAATGAGATTTGATGGTAAACAACATGAAATTGAAGGAAAGATGATTAAGCGACATTTTCAATATTCCTTTGCCAAATAACTTGTCCTTGGACACCACCACGCCAAACGGCAAATGATTACCCACAAACAATGATCAAAATTCGCATTCCAAGAAGCAATTTGTATGGTTAGTAGTTCTTTGACCCAAAATAAAAAAATAAATAAAAGGGGGGGGGGGGGGGGTGGCCTTTTCTAGAATGGCAAAACTCATGTACAGATTACAGAATGTGCTCTCATATTCATAATTACAACTTATAACATAGCTGAGTTTAAATGGTGAAGCTAAGTTGCAGTACCTAAGTTTGGATATGAAAACTAACTTAAGATACCTACTAAAGCAATTAGCAATTTCACTGTTATTTGTCTGTAAATGTTTCTCAGACTCAAATTGTGCATCATACCCCTAAAGCACATCACCAATTTCATGACAAATTGACAAGCAAGCTGAGATAACTAGAAGTTTTTTATTTTTTAGAAGTAATAACTAGAAGATTATCTACGTGCACCAATTCTTATCAACTCAAAGAAAATCTCCATTACTTATACTCAAGAAATGCTCAAGCATACATGTGAAGGCCCATAAAATTATAATTAAGCAAAAAATTAATAATCAGTTCATGTAAAATGGAACCGCATTGGGTACAGTTTTTTTTCAGGACAAAGTGTGAAAAAACAAAGCAAAAAGAAATACTACAATATATATACCTTCACTTCATCATATAGCTTCTCCCAGGCTAGCAACTTATCCAGCACCGTGGCATGAGTTTCATGCTCTTCAGAGTCAAAGTCATCCTTCCCATCATCAACATTAGGTAACCTCTAAATGACCGATTCCATGTAATCACACGCATTACTCTAGCAGAATGATCAATACGTCCTGTCAAGCAATTAGCAACAAAGTTTAGGTATGAATACCCAAAACATCAGTAAAATCTAAAGATTACAGAACAGCTGAGAAACGTTGAAGTTATAGGAGTGATGGTCCTTGGCGGTGAATATATGGGTGCGGGATGGGAATGGCAAAGAGAGAGAAGGTTGTTAGGGGCGGCAACGGTTGAGTGGGAAAGGGAATGAGACGAAATCGGCGAAGAGGGAAGGGGGTGAACAGGCGAAATCGACGGCGACCTCTGCATATGGCCGTGATTCTCTGGCCAGACTGGGGTTCCTGAGAAAAACAAAGGTAGAGCCGCCGCGTCGTAGAGGAAAAGGATGAGAGAGAAGCTGTGGGTGAGGCTGTTGCTGTGGGTGAGAGACTGAGAGGAAGCAGGGGCGTGATTGAGGAGAAGACTCTGCCTAACGCTGTTAACGTTAGGGTTAACAGCAATCCACTTAAAATGGGCACATGACCCTTATTTAAGTGATTGCTTAAGTGTCTTCTTATTTAATTACCACCTGTTTGGAGGAAATCCTTGTCCTTCTATTTTACCTTCTTAAAAACTACTTTATCTATTATACCATATCATACCATACCATACCATTTTACAGTATACTCAACGTCCCAACTTTTATTTTACAATACAACGCAATAAAATAATAAACAAATTATCCATCTCTCCTCCCTAATTTCTGTCCTTGCCTCTTTGTCAGTGTCTCACTCTCTCTACACCCAAACAACCTATACCACCACGCCACCACTGCCCATTGCCCACCAATATCCCACCAGAACCAAAAATTCAAATAAAAATAAAAAAAAAAAGCAAATACCTACCAAAAAACCCAACAAACCCATTAAAAAAAATCCAAACAACCCAGTGACCACCACCATGCCACCACTGTCCACCAAAATCCCACAAGAACAAAAAACTCAAATTAAAAAAAAAAAAAAAACCCAGCAAACCCATTAAAAAAAAAAAAAAAAAACTAACGCCGCCATAAATTACATCTTGGAAAGTTGTGAGCTTGATCCTTTTGAGGCCTTGTCTTCATTTGCCTTGAAGCTTCCATAGGTTTAACCACTCCAATTCCCTGATAATAAATTTCAAAAAATAAAAAATAAAAAGGAAAGAAAGAAAGGACAAGCAAAGGCCATCAATTTATGATCAAAACAAAGTATTTGTCACTGAAAAAAGAAAGACAAAGAAAACCAGACCGTGAGGGAGAACCCAGACCGTGAGAGAGAGGCGAGACGTTTTGAAAATACCCAGAAAGAGAGAGAGGAGATGAGACAAACAAAGAGACAGAAAAGCAGATACGTTACGCGGGAATAAAAAATTAGTATTATTTAGTTTTACAATTATGCGTACCTTCGCAAATCCTCAATTTTTTTAGGATGCACGATCAGATAATGTTTTTGTGTTTTTGCGGTAAAATATATCTACATATAACATATGACAGCGCTGGTGTGAATGCTCTAACACAATTGCATGCATGTGATCTATCATGAATAGAATAAAATAAAATAGATTTTTAAATTGAGTGACAAAATTATCACAATAAAAAGTTGATGGGCCAAATTTAACTTTTTTCCATAATTGAAAGACCAAATTAGTGGTAAGTAGTTGTATCAATTGTATGCATTCAACCCATCAAATTTTTAGCCCAAAAAAAAAAAAAAAACCATTAACTCGTAAATTATAATCATTTATTGAAATATTATATCCAAATGTGCAAATTATAATCATTTATTGAATAATTACTTAAATAATTAAATGATAATCCAATTTTTTACTAGGCCAAACAAAATGGTCTTATCTCAAGGACTTGACTTCTAATTGTAAATGATGCTTTTTAGAACTATCGTGGGTTAGGTTGACACTGAGTATGTGACATGAAATGCAAAATAAAATTGAACATAGATAATAAATTAGAATAGAAAATTGAGTACTATCCAACAAATATTGTAACTTTTTTGGAATGAACCTTAAATGAGCACAATGTTTAGATTTTTTTTAAAGATATATATATTAATGTTTTGCAAACATAACTTCCATAGATTTTTTTTTTATGACACATTAGGATTCCAATCTCAAAAATCTCTAAGCTCAATGTGAAGCATGCAGTTACAAAATGGAAAATATCGATTAATTAAAAATTTAAATACACATCATTATTCCAATCCCTAATATCCTCAATTATCCAATCGATGTTGCAATGTTAAAAGGAAAAACTCATAAAGTTAACAAAACTAAATTCACAAACTACTCCCAATTATCTGATAAAAATTACTATTAGTGCTTTTGGTAGGAGAAAGAGAGAGAACTTACTTAAAAGAAAACCCATTGTGATAAAAGAAAAGATTTCAAAATTGAGCTTTCAAAGAACAATGCAAATTTCAGCCATAGGTACTAAATGCCAAGTTACACCAGTTGCTCTCCGAGTACTTTTGTCGAACACCTAACAGATACAACTAAGAAAAATAGAACTCGGTTAATTTACTAGTGCTGAAATAGAGGGAAGCACAAATTTCCAGCACGTAAAAAAATTTTAGAATAATGTAATCTCTAACTCTTTTTCCGCTTCTCCCTTGCCTTCAAAACATCAAAAACCCAGAATTTCAAAACCTCGTAAGTCATAACAAGACCCTAAAAAAACCAAAACCAAGTGCAAAATCTATAATACAAAATACACTAAAATCAGCACCAAGAAATTAGAAAGTCATAATTAGTAATTACTGACACAAATCTCTATAAAAACAAAATCAATTACCTCAGAGTTCAACACTAAACTCATTAATATTAAGTTATTAACACAAAAAAAAAAAAAAAAAATCATAGCTTGTTCAATTACTACGCAAGAAACAAAAAAGCATTAAATTTTAACAGTTTACAAAACAAAAACTTCAAAAACCATCTACCTCATGAAATCAAAACACCGGAAAACAAACAGCCAAATTTCTACCAAACAATATAGAATAAATAAATAAGGGTAAAATACTATTTTAATCCTCAAATTTTAACAAAAGTTTGATTTTTGTTTCTAAACTTTATCAAGTTCATCTTTTGTCCACAATCTATTGAAAAATTCATTTTTCATCCTTAAATTATTGAAAATATTTCACTTTCATCCTTAAACTTAAAAAATATTTTCTTTGTTTTTCATCTTTAAATTATTGAAAAAAAAAATTCTTTTTTAAGCCATTTTTTGTCTTTAAATTATATTTTTTCAAAAAAAAAAAAAACTCTTGATGAATTTTTTTATTTCAAATTTTAGAGACCAAAATAATATTTTTACCCAATAAATAAATTGGATACCTTTCTTGGCAGACTTGGATCGTCCAAGAGGAACTGCATCAACCTACAAAACGAAGAAATATCAAAACACCAAAACAATAATAATTGAAATAAAAAACCAAAAACAGAGTATTTTCACAAAGATGTGATATTTGTATTGATGAGAATCAACAAGCATTCAAGGATCCATTACTTGTTCCAGTTGGGCCAATTACAAGAGCGAGATCCAAGAAGATCAAAGAAGCATTTAATGGGCTGATTCAAGAGATTTGGGTTGATTCTATCGCAAGACATTCCAGGTGGGGCCCAAAGGAAGATAAAGGCATAATAAATTTAATCCAAGCTATTGAGGACTGATCTGACTTAATTGGGCGCTATTTATGGCATGGAATTATGGCTGATTGACTTTCCAGCTCTAAATCAGTTAATAGATACTTTTCCTAATTTAGATCTTCTAATTTTGGACCAGATCTTCTTTAATTTTAGGCTTTTTCCTATTTTGGATCTGCTATTTTCAGACCAAATCAGTTTTTAATTAGGGTTTTATTATTTAGTACGTTTTTTAGGTTTTCTACATTCAGCCATGCCTTATAAATAGCATGCACTCATTGTAATAGAGGGGGATATTGAATAAAAAATCAGAAAAAGGTGAGACTTTGCTCTTCTCTTTGGTTCTTCAAGAACTGTGAACTTATCAAGGATTCTTCCTTGTGACGTTCAAACTTTATACCTTTGGTTCGTGATTCCTTTATAATCATTGGGTCAAGATCTGTTACTTATACCTTTGGTTCGCGTTTCTCTTATAAACGTTGGGTCTGGGTTTTCTATCAAATCTGAATTTTAGCTTTCTTGGGCAATATTCCAATATTGTTTGTTGGGTCTCAAAGTGAGTCGTTTGAGGTTCGCATCATTTGGTATCAGAGCTCAGGTTCTAAAATTAGTTTTCTATCCTTTTTCTTTTGTTTTCTGTTATCTTCCTATCTTGTTCCGTTTCTGTTCTTTGTTCTTCCTTCTTGTTCTGTGACGTGCACTAGGTTAAAATTGTGCACTTGGATTACCAAAAAAAAAAAAAAAAACGTGAAAAAAAAAAACTGCAGAAAGAAAAAAAAAAAGTGAAAAAAAAGGACTGCAAAAAAAAAAAAATTGTTTTTTGTATCAGTTCTCTCAGAGCAAATATATTGTTTTCTTTTGTTCTATTTTTCTTTGATTAGTGTTTCTATCATACTTTCT
>CM066170.1:42501037-42546037 GCA_033629205.1 Lithocarpus polystachyus | reverse complement strand
TTATAAGAGAAACGCGAACCAAAAGTATAAGTAACAAACCTTTAACCCAATGATTATAATTGAATCACGAACCAAAGGTATAAAGTTTGAACGCTACAAGGAAGAATCTCTGATAAGTTTACAGTTCTTGAAGAACCAAAGAAAAGAGCAAAGCCTCACCTTTTTCTAATTTTTATTCAATAATCTCTCTATTACAATGAGTGTATGTTATTTATAAAACATGACTAAAAATAAAAAATATAAAAAACGTACTAAATAATAAAACCCTAAATAAAAGCTATTTGGTCTGAAATTAGCAGATCCAAAATAGAAAAATAGCTAAAAAACGTTCTAAATAATAAAAGCCTAAAATTAAAGTAGATCTAGTCTGAAATTAGAAAATCCAGATTAGGAAAAATATCTATTAACTAATATGAAGCTAGAAAGTCAATCAATCATTAATCCACGCTATAAATAACGCCCAATTAAGCCAAATCACCCTCAATAGCTTGAATTAAATTTATTACGCCTTCATTTTCCTTTGAACCCAGCCTGGACTGTCCTACGTTAAAATCAGTCCAAATCTCTTGAATCAGCCCATTAATTGCTTCTTTGATCTTCTTGGATCTTGCTCTAGTAATAGGCTCAGCTGGAACATGCAATGGATCCTTGAATGCTTGTTGATTCTCATCACTAACCTTTTTGGTGTGTCAGTAATTAGTTATTTAACTTGGAAATTCTGTAGTTAAACATAGAAGAAATCATAAAGTTCAATTCATTGAAAATAAAATATTAATACTTGATTAAATAACTGATTGCCATACAATGCACACACACTCATGTGCAAATTATTACGCAGTAATCCACTGATCGAGCTACAAAGCCCGCATTAACTTGACATGGAATCCACCATCAAAATTAGAGAAACATGAACCATCACCGACAAAAGAAATAATAACTATCGGAGACAATTGACAATACCTCTAGGTGAAACTTGTACTTGAAACCAAAGGGGTTGGAAATTTTGAATTTCTGCACCATATAACGAAGCCTTGGTAAAATTACGAGTAATCTACAGTAATTGAATAACAAAAACTGATAGTTCAAAAACCCTAATTTTGAACTCAACGGATAAAATTTGAAAAAAAAATGAAAGAAGCATGCAAGCAAAATTTAACTAAAAACTAGTGAAATATAACTACAGATATTAGAACTATATATGCAAATAAAACAAATTGAAAATTTTCAAGTATTAGAAGGCCTTACCACTCCGGCTGTCTGAGAAATGGAATGCTTTTTAAGATGCGTTGGTTACGGCGACAACTTTATTTTTGGTGATAAATTATAATTAAAAAAAAATAGACACTTATTAACGAAAACACAGGACAAAATGGGCAAATGCCCTTTTCACACAAACTAAGCAGCATTTTGTCCTCTTTCCCAAACTAATTAGGAAAATGCCCTGGTTATTTTTGTACACATGTCTCACATTTATTCGATTTTGATACGGATGACATAATATTATTTAATATAAAATATTTTTTCGTCGGAGAGAGTGTATGTGTATCCATTGGATTTGTGTTTGTGTTTTCCAGGAGGGAGAGAAAAACTTACTGGTATAAAAAAATTCAATGACAACTCAACAAAGAGAAAAAAAGAGAGAATGAAACTGTAGCAATGGTTGGCGTGGAAACAAGTCAATTTTGGGGGAACAATGGAGAGAGAAGGGTTTGGGGGGATTGACAGGGAGAAAGATGTGAGAGTTAATGGGCTTTGCGGGAGGGAGAGAGGTGAGAGGTGAAGGATTTTCTCAGCGTACCATGCAAAAAGATAGAGGGAGAGATGCAAATCGTGTTCGAAGAGTAATCTCAAAAAGAGATGGGTTGTTTTTTGAAAAAAAATATAAAACTTAAATAAAGAAGTAAAATAGTATTGGTGATATAAAAAATGGTGGAAGTTCCAAAGCATATGTGTCACAAGACTCACAACATGAGAAAGTCAACTAATAGTCAAATTTCTTTTTTATAGTATTTATAGATTTATAGATAATGCAATTTAATTAAGATTGTGGTTAATGGCATTTTATTTCTCAATATTTAAATGTTTTGTGGCAATATTTTTTTATAAGATTCTTAAACGAATCATGGTTACTTTCCATATACCATTTTAAAATTCTAAAGGGTTAGGAATGCAATAATTAAATAAGAACCAGTTGTTTCTGCAAAATTAAAATTAAAACTTCATAAACATAACATAACATAACATATATATATATATATGCATTTGCATTCGCATGATATATTAAAAAAAAAAAGAAATAGTCCCTAACATTTTACTACTGTGTACAAATGGATCCTGTTGTTAAATGGTGGATAAAAAAGCTGACGTGACTGCATTATCATTTAATTTTATATATTATCTATTATTTTTTAAACCAACATATAGGCAGTGTCTTGGATATTTAATTTAGAATTCTATTTATCTTGGTATAGGAGTATTGGCAGCAATATTAGCGCCATGTCTCTTTGTTAATCACATCAATAAGAAAATTGATGTAAATGTCATTTTTTTTACCATTCTATTATCTCTATTTGTATAACAATTTTATCTCTATAAGCATTAAATTGAAACAAATAATTTTGTAATGGAAAAGAGTGTTTTAAACATTCATTCTCCTTGACAGCTTTTTAAATTTAACAAATGTAGACACCTATCAACCAGTATTCATTCTATCTACATGACCCATTATCAACCAGTATCTGTAGACATCCATCAACCATTTTTTATTTAATCATTCTCTTTCTTAAAAGAAATTGAGGGAATTAGATTTGAATACAGTTTTATGACAAAAGAAAGCGCTACAAGTTTGTGTATCATTGGGATGGTTTGGTTGTAATTCTTTTCACAATATGGAAAACATTTATATTGATTATAGGGTATTTAACATAAAGTGTTCCTTGGGTTTAAAGCAAAGGCTAGATATAAAGTTTTCTTTGAAATGAATCTTCTAGTTTAGTCAGACTTTCTTCAAGTAGAAGTGATGAGATATTTAAATAAAAATTTGACAAACATAAACATAAACATTCCATATTTGTTAATATAAAATTTGTTTTAATTAACATTTTGGTTCCTAACATTTCAAATGTATCAGTTTTGTCACGAATATTTTAAAGTTGTGTCAAAATTGCTCCTGCCATTAAGTGGTGGAGGAAAGAAACTGATGTGAATGAGGTGATGACATTATCCACATATTATTATTCAAGACTATGTGAGAATATTATTTTAGGTGATTTGATTTAATTTATGAATCATCATCATCATCATTTGTAGAAAGCTATATAAAGGTTATGGGTAACATGTATGACATTATATATAAACCTAAAGATATTTTGGGATAATTAAATAATTTCTTTAAAATTTTAGACAAATGCTATGTCCACAACAGTTTTACAACAAATCATAGGTGATTAGTTATTATTATTGGTTATAATTTGAATTTATCACTAAAATTATTTTTTTGCCTCACCAATCACAACCTGTAACAACCTGCCAATTGGAATTTGTTGTAAAAATGTTGTAAACAAAACATTTTTCAAAATCTTAAGAATAAACTTAATATTGTATAATTACATTCCTAAGCATCTAAGTTCTAAAGCACCACATTTTTGAGAATTTGGATGCCAAGGGACTATAAATTTCTCAAATCAGACATTATATTAATGGGATTAAGGTAAAGTATTGATTTTATTCATATTTTAAAAAAGACAGATAAAAAGTGAATGATATAAAATTAAAACTATGCATTTTTTTTTTCTTTCTATTCTTTATTTTATAAATTTCCAAATATGCTAACAAAATGCACCATATTCTTTTTTCTTTTTCTTTTTTTTTTTTGAGAATATGCACCATATTATGTCAATTATAATATACCCATTTTGTTTCCTTACCTTGTTTTATAATCTTCCAAACATTTTATTAAGAATTTCCATGTCTCATAATCAACTGAGAATAGTTATGAATTTTTGCTATTAGATAATGAGTCATGTTAATGGATGCCCTTAGAGCAATTGTTAATAAACCATAAGAGGAAAGTTTTGGCACCACTTTATTAGGAAATATAAAAAGTTGTCAACAACATTTATTATTTTATCATTCTCCCAATAAAATATTTTAAAAAATAACTTATAAACCAATACCCTTAGGACATGGGTTAACATTTCCCTTAGATAATAGTGAACTTCTTACTACTCTAAAAATAAAAAGCAAATGGATTGGACAAGCATGATCCTCTTTCTTCCCTGTTGGTGGTTTTTTTTTTCCCCTTCTGTGGGCCTTTTTTTAGTCCTTTGTTGTAGTTTTCGTAGTCCTCTTCGTGGATCTTAAGCTATCCTTGTAGGGTTGTGTCTCTCTCATAGGTGGAGGTTTAAATCTATGCTTCTTTAGTCTAGATTTGCCCTAGGTTGCACCGACACGCCATTTTTGGCGACGTACCGGTGTCAGACACGTGTCAGACATGGATACTAGCACGACTTGCCGGACTCCGGTGTTCGAGCGGTGTCCTTTTTTTTCTTTTTCTTTTTTTCGCTTCTTCGACACAGTGGACACGCCAGCAGTGAAAAAAAAAATCACAGATTTTGACAGTCGCCAATGAAAGTTTGTTATTACCGTGAAAGTTGAAACCCATAGATAGTCGCCAATGCTAGATCGGACCGATCGGCGAGTTGGCAAGCTCCATAGACAGTCGCTGTCGACGCCGTGCCCTCTATCCCTTCCGATCTCTCTCTCTCTCTTTCTCTCTCTAAGCGTGGACAGGTTCGAGTTCGACCTCTTCTCTTCTCTCTCTCTCTCTCTCTCTCTCTCTCTCTCTCTCTCTCTCTCTCTCTCTCTCTCTCTCTCTCTCTCTCTCTCTCTCTCTCTCTCAGATATGCTGTGTACTATTAATGTTATAAGTTATAACGCTTTTATTTTTTTAATCCCACTCTCACTACATATATATATTTTTTTAATTTTTTTTTTAATCCCAAAAGTTTAAAGCTTGTTTTCCTTTTATGTTTTTAGTTTGATGTTGAATGTAGTCTATTTAAACTTTTGGTTTGTAATCTAAACATTTTATGTGTATTATTGTACTACTTTGGGTGTTAGTTTACTTATTTGTAGTTCTTACATTATTTAAATTCTAGATGATGATGTCAAGAATCAAACCAGTGAGCTGCAGGGCCTGCGCGTACTTCGGACTTACCTGCACAGGAAAGAAGAACCTCAAAGGGAAGTACCGGTGTGGTACCGGCCAACGACCCTCCGATGGTTAAGTTAGTATTGTTCACAACTCCAGAGTGCCAGAGTCGGGTCTTAGTATGCGTACCTCGCTTTTGGAGGGCGTGGTGGTATTTATAGTAGTAGTAGAGGTCTTTGGCCGAGGCGTACTGGAGAAGGTATCACTGTACCAGAATTGTCCCTGGGTAGCGTGTGGCGTAAGATACTCCTTGGGTCGCCAAGTGTGTTGGGCAAGACATCCCTTTTGGGGGAGGGAATCGTGCTACGTAAGATATCAGGCCAAGTAGTAGCGTATGCGACAAGATTCCATTTCCCAGGGAAGCGTACGTGACAAGATGGGCTTCAGTGCCTGATGACAACGTCCGTCGACCTTCTCTCCGTCGACCCCTAGGAGTCAGGTCGTTAACATACGGTGTCTGTCATATATATCCGTCATTAGAGGTCGGGCCGTCTGGGTAGGTGAGCTCCCGTCGCCTGATGGGAGTTTTACCCCTATCACTAGACATAAACATATTTTATATCTAAAAATATTAAAAAATATGCCTAAATATAAAATTTAATTAATTATTTAATTGCAGTGTTCACGCCGTGTCGTGTCCTTATTTTTCAAAAATTGCCGTATCCCTATGTCCGTGTCCGTGCAACTTAGGATTTTCCTTAGACCGTGTCCATGTCCGTGTCCGTTTGGATCTACGTTCCTTTGCACCAAAATATTTGGATATAAAGGCTGGAGTTCTAGCACCAAATGGGTTTCTCCTCGTGGCTACCGAGCATCTATGTGTTCCTCTTTAGGAGAGCTTTGGTTTTTTTGTTTCTCAATTTGTATTGATGCTTTATCACGAGAGTTTGATGAGATTTTGATTCTATTACATGTAATTTTTTTTTTTTTTGAGAGTTTTGTTCTCTCCCAACATATATTGTTGTTGTTTTTCTATTCCTATATTTTGATTTTAGCAATAAAATTTCTGCCGTTTATAATCTCAAAAAAACCTCTTTCACTTTTCTTATATCCACTTTGATTTGAAGGGGGAAAAAAAAAAAGAAAGGGAAAAAAAAAAGAAAAAAAAAAGAAAAGAAAAGAGATAAAGGATAAAGAAAATAAATATAAACTCCATTGAAATGCAATTCGGAGGTACGAACTAGCTCTAGTTAACAAAGCTCTTTGGTGTTATATACTAGATAGCTCAGGTCAAATATTGTATTCGGAGGAATAAAGGGTTTCATGGGAGAAGAAAGAGACTAACTGTATCGTACAGTCCTATGAACCATGACACCACTTCAAAATGTTCGCATGTGTTCACTTGCCTAAGCTTAAAAAATGAAATGAAATGAAATATAACTTTACTTTTACATAATAAACACTTCAAACAAAATAAACCAATAAAAATAAACTATCCCAAACACATACACTAAACTCTTTACCATCAGAAAACTACTTTGCAGTCTACATTCTAGGAAAAAATTAAATAACATAACAAAACAAAAAGATTTTTTTTTTTTTTTTAATTGAAAGGAAGAGTAGAAGAAATTCGTATTTATCACTGTGGAAAAAATTGAATAATTGTGACCATACACTCTGAGTTAAGACATGTAGGTCCGAATTCAAGTAGTGCATACACTACAAAAAAAATGCCATTAGCGACCAAGAATTTTTGACGGACCCTAAAAGTCCTCTCAAAAAATCTTATTTGTGATAGCAAAACAAAGCCCTTGCAAATACTTGGTAAAATGTGAAATATTTGTGACCAAAAAGAAAAACTGTCGCAATTATGTGTTATAGCCGTTACAAATACTAATATTTTGGAGGGAAATTTTCCCTCCATATTATTTGCGAGGGACAATTAAAAATCTCTAACAAAAAGTGTATTATTTGTGACGGTTAAAAAAAAAAGCCGTTACTAATACTAAATTATTTGCGAGAGCTAGAATCAACTTTCACAAGTAATCATTAAAATTTCAAAAATTTTGGAGAGAAATGTTCCCACCAAATTATTTCCTAGGGACAATAAAAATCCCTTTCAAAAAGTTTATTTTTTGTGTAGATTAAAAATATGCCCTTACTAACACTAAATTATTTGCAAGGGACGTGATTAACCTTCGCAAAAAATCATTAAAATATTAATTTTTTTGGGAGATAAAAGTTATTCTAAAATTCAAAGAAAAATAAAAAGAAACTTATAAACATATAGCACTTTGTATTATTTAGATGATCTTTTTGTTTACGGTCTAAAAAAAAATATTTTATATACATCCTATATAAGAAAGGTCTGTCCTTATTTTCTAAACAATTATACCCATAAAAAAGTGATAGCACTTTCAACTTCAAAATGGTAGCCTAAAATTCAAAAATTTCAGCCTTTTGTACTCTCTCTCTCTCTCTCTCTCTCTCTCTCTCTCTCTCTCTTCTCTCTCTCTCTCAAAAGTGAATAAAAATTTCTTCCAATTAAAATAATGTATAAAAGATGAGTTTATAGATCAAATGGTAAATAACATCCGATTGACATAAAAATTGGCATGCATGTTAAGAACATATAGAACATGTAATCCAATGGTTGGATTTTCAAAATATGAATTCAATAATAAGGGTGATATAACATTTTTTAGAGTTACATCGTGCATAACTTGAACCCAAACTTTATATTTCTTAATTCAATGTGAATTTTGACAAATCCATCGTTAGATTACATTATCTTCATATATTTTTCATACTTATTAAATTTTAAGGTGATCAAATATTAATTACCATGTCATCAATCATATGTTTAAATTCAAACTTTTGTAGTTTAAAATAATGCATAAAAGATGAGTTTATAGATCAAACGGTAAATTATATCCGGTTGGCATGAAAATTGGCATGCATGTTAAGAACATATAGAGCATGAAATCCAACAGTTGGATTTTCAAAATATAAATTCAATAATAAGTTATTGGGTGCTGTAACAGTTTTTAGAATTACGTCAGGTGTAACTTAAACCCAACCTTATATTTCTTAATTCAATGTGAATTTTGACAAATCTACCATCAATTAAATTATCTTCATATATTTTTCATGCTTACAAAATTTTAAGGTAATCAAAGATTAATAGTCATGTCATCAATCAATTGTCTAGATTCAAGTTTTAGCAGTTTTAAATAATACATAAAAGATGAGTTTATAGATCAAATGGTAAATTACATCTGATTGGCATGAAAATTGGCATGTATGTTAAGATCATATAGAACATGTAATCCAACGATTGGATTTTCAAAATATGATTCAATAATAAGTTTTTGGATGGTGTAACATTTTTTAGAGTTACGTCAGGTGTAACTCAAACCCAACCTTATATTTCTTAATTCAACGTAAATTTTGACAAATCTACCGTCAGATTACATTATCTTCATATAGTTTTTATGCTTACAAAATTTTAAGGTGATCAAATATTAATAGTCATTTCATCAATCAATTGTCTAAATTTAAGTTTTAATAGTTTAAAATAATGCATAAAATATGAGTTTATAAATCAAATGGTAAATTACATCCGATTGACATGAAAATAGGCATGCATATTAAGACTATATAGAACATGTAATTCAATAGTTGGATTTTCAAAATATGAATTCAATAATAAGTTATTGGGTGGTGTAACATTTTTTAGAGTTACGTCAGATGTAACTTGAATTCAACCCTATATTTCTTTATTCGATGTGAATTTTGCCAAATCTACCATTAGATTACATTATCTTCATACTTTTTTCATGGTTAAAAAATTTCAAGGTGATCAAAGATTAATAGGCATGTCATCAATCAATTGTCTAAATTCAAGTTTTTGTAGTCTAAAATAATGCATAAAAGATGAGTTTATAGAACAAATGGTAAATTACATCCGATTAGCATGAAAATTGGCATGCATGTTAAGAACATATAGAATTTTGACAAATCTACCGTTAGATTACATTATCTTCATATATTTTTCATGCTTACAAAATTTCAAGGTGATAAAAAATTAATAGCCACGTCATCAATTAATTTTCTAAATTCAAGTTTTTGTAGTTTAAAATAATGCATAAAAGATGACTTTAAATATCAAATGGTAAATTACATCCAATTGGCATACATGTTAAGAATATATAGAACATATAATCCAACGGTTGGATTTTTAAAATATGAATTCAATAATAAGTTATTGGGTGTTGTAACATTTTTTAGAGTTACATTATATGTAATTTGAACCCAACCCTATATTTCCTAATTCGATGTGAATTCTGACCATCCAATTGGTCTCAAATTTTACCAACACCTATATGTCACCATACTCTTCAATCCTAATTATCAAGATTTGAATATGGATTTCACTAAGTCCAGTAGTATCGGGACCATCTATTAAGTTTGATTGGGTTTGACCAACTTTGACTAAATTTTGATCGTGCCTTTCTCTAAATCCAATCGTTTGATTGTAACCATAATTTACTAGAATTAACCTTTCATTATACTCTTCAAATCTAAGGGTTAGATTTCAAATCTAAGTATGGCGCATAATAGACATGTGCTGTGTACTTGTATGGTTATGTTTACTCAATCTGACTATCTAATTGGCCTCAAATTTCACCAACACTAGTATGTCACCATACTCTTCAATCCTATTGACCAAGATTTGAATATGAGTTATATTTTGGGAAGAACACAAAGAACATAAACATGTTCTTCCAAAAAATTAATAATAATGAAAGGAATAAAAAAAATTAATTTAATTATCTTTTTTTATTTTTAGAAATTGAATTTTTTTTAATTTTTATGTGATTTATTATTTATTTAAATGTTGACGTGAAATTTTACTAGGCTATAGCGATATTTTTATAACCCATTGCAATAGTTATTAGACAAAACATTTTTTTTATACTAAAAGTTAAATTTTCCCAATATTTTTTTTATTCTTCACACAAAATTTCTCACATGCATAAACTTTTTTTTCCCAAAATTTTCATTTGAAGCTCTTGCTCCTTTGACTTGTACATCACCATGGCCTTTAGATCCTTCAACTTGTACTCCGTAAAATTCATTATTTTATTACTTAACTTTATTATTATTATTATTATTATTATTAAAGAAAGCTCTAATTATATAGCCTTAAAAAAAAAAAAAAAAAAAAAAAAAAAAAAAAAAAACTCTATAGGACAAGCTTTCCCCCTAGTTTTTTTTTCTTCCCACAAAAATTTTCCCCCAATTTTTCATTTCCCACTTTTTTTTTTTTCAGCGTGTTTCTTTTGCTTCTTTCTTTTCATTTCCCACTTCTCTCTCCCCCCACACCTCTTCTCTCCCCTCAACTACCTCCTTTAGCCACCAATTTGCTCTCTCTCCCATCACGCTGGAGTTATAATCCCCAGCCACCACCGGCTTGTAAAGCCCCTCACAGCCCAATCGATTTCAGGTTGTTCAGGTAAGCTGAAAAACAGCGTTGTCATCTTCTCTGAAACATACCCTAATAATTTTCATTTCAACTTTTGTTTATTCTCATCATCATTATCAACTATCAATTACCGTAGATTTATTATGTTGTTCTTTTTTTCTTTTTCTTTTTTTCTTATTCTTATCAATGACATAACAAACAAAGTTTAACAATATCATCTTTTTTTGTTTGATGTTTCGAGTGCCCACATGTTGTTTGTCAAACAACACTAGAAGCCATCATTCCTCTACAAGAAATAGTTTTTCAGGTTTATAACCGAACAGGTTTTTATTGCTATGGGTATTTACTGCAAATCTGTAGCATCAATTGCTTTCATTTCTCTTCTTCTCCTTCTTCCTTTTTTTGTTAATTTAATATATATATATATATATATATTCTCTCAAATGTACTTATCAAAAAAAAAAATCTCAAATGAGGAGAAGTTCCAAAATTTCAAGCTGATTATAGCATTGAAATAGTTTTTGGTGGTTTAGTTTTGCAATAGTTGTCATTTTTGCATATAGCATAATTTATCTTGTAAGTGGCAATCAATGGGAGCTTTTCAGAAACAAATGTATGGGTGAGCCACCTCATCCATTGCTTAATTTGACATAGTATTTTGGGTCAACTTTAAAAAAATAAAAAAATCATTGGTCTACGTATGTGGTTCTATAAAAAAAGGAGGTGACTTCTGCAAAAAAGGTTGCAGAAGTGCAAAATCATCACTTGTAATTTATTAATGGTTAAGTAATTACCTTTATTTTAGATTAGCTATAACCCAATGCTTTTCTAGGTGGAATATTATGGTAGTCCAGTTAGCTTGAAGAGCATAGCTCAAATCAGTACTCCCGATGCAAGTTCTCTCTTGGTTCAGTCGTATGACAAATCCAAGTATTCTATAAACTAAAGGACATAAAATGGTTGCTGAGGAAGATCGAAACATTCTCCATTTAATTTTATGTGATAAATACATGTATACTAGTTAGTAAGAACTAAGACAAATATTTTCTCTGATTCTCGTAAATTAATATGCTAGTGAATCTTCCATAAATTTTTGACAACCAAAGGTGATCTAATTGTGCAATTATTTTGAGTTATAGAGCATTGACATCTTGCATTGCAGGACTGGCCCATGAAATCTTTCATATGATCTCTCTTTGACAATCTATTTTACTTTTTGATATGTTATGTTTGTTGTGGTGGGCTTTTTTGTGCAACGTTGAGCTGGATTACCTCCTCCTGCCGTGCTAGGCCCAAAATATTTTGGATCAAAGAGTTGGGACCGGTCCAATTGCAACTTACCTTGGGCCAGCTTGTGAGCAAGCCATGCCCCGTTTTATTGTGATTTATATTATGTGCTTGTGGTAGGCAGACCAACTTAAGATGATTATAGCAAGCAAACATAACGTAGGTGTCAAAGAGATTCGTCTGCTATGTTTAAATAATGAGGCATTGCAAGGAATGCATATCTCAATGAAATGGCAGCGAAGATGAATACAAAAAAAATAAATACAAAGGAAAGAAAGGAAATAACGATGAGCTTGTAAAATTAGAATAAATGTTGGTCTGTCGCGGTATGTTAAGGGGTCTAAGCCAAGAAGGAAACAACGTTTCCTCAATACGAGTAATTTCTCCAGAAGAGAGATTAGTGGCTTAGAGGGAGCTGTCCTAAATGACTCGTGCCCAAGTTGCTAACAGCAAAGAGCGTGGGTTTGAGAGGGAGAAAGGGAAACAACCTATTTGGTGCATGCCAGCAATCTTGTTCTCTCGCTTTTTCTTATCTCTGTTTTCTAAATCTTTCTCTTCTTTTTTTTTTTTTTTTAGTTAGTATTATTCTCTCTCAGGCCAATTCCCCCTCTGTTCTTGTGCACAGTGATTGTCCTTATATAGTACTTGCTGTGGTTTAGCTTTTATCTTTTTACCTTCTAACTGCCTTTATCTGGTGTGTGTGTGTCCTTGCCGACCATTACTGATTGGTTAGGTGCCCAGCCAGCGCCACTTACCTACGCTAGCTGCGCCAATCCACATCACCAGGCGACGACAAACCATTTTGTTTGTTTGCTTGCCATGGCATTCTTGCCACGGTGTGGGTGCTTTCTCTCTCCGTCCCTCATGGCATGCACCTGACGGTTCCAACTCAGCTTTGCTTCTTTCGGGTGGCATATCATCTCAACAGGACATTCCCCCCAAAAGTAGCCTGAGCAAGATCTTCAAAATAGGTTTTTTTCCTCTTCCCACCACCAGACCACGTCCCCTTATCTCTGACCCATGACCCACCTTTTCCTGTATTGGCTGGGTACAAGCTGGTGTGATCTGGGTCTTGCGCATGCTTCACTTTCATGTCCGCCCAAAATTTGTCCTCTGCTCATGCGTTTTCCGCGGTCTGAACGTCTATTTGCTTATCCTGCCATTCGTCTTTAACTTCTTATGGCATGGGCTATTTGTCTAATTTCTTTATTGACTTGCTGTTTAGGGTCTGGGCTTTTGCCCGATTGTGGGCTTTAGCTCATTTGCATCTTTCCGTGTTTTAATCCTTGAGGCCTTGCTGTTGCTTCCTGCCGTATTCTTCTACCGTTCCTGTCGTGACAATATTGACTCAGGGCCATTAGGCCTCTTTGGGCCTGCTGTCTGTTTTCTTTTCTAATGGACCAATAAGCCCATTGGGCCCTTTTGCCATGTCTGCCTGCAGGCTCCCATGTCCCATTTACTCTCTTTTGGGCGTCTTTGGCCCTTTCTAATTTCGTGCTTTCCATGGGCCTTTACTAATTCATCGGGCTTCCTCGGCCCTGCTACTTTCCTCGGCCCTGCTACTCCACGCTTCATCCTTAGGGCTCATAAATTTTCTTATTGCCCTGTACTTACTTTACTTCGGGCCTGCCGTAACAGGCGTGGCCCATTCTCACTTTTTTTCTACATCCTTTGTCCATGGTTTGCTTTTTCTCTCTTTTCGGGCCTTTTCAGCCCCATTTACTTCTTCAAGGTCCATTTATTTGCTTTACGGACCTATAATCCATTATTCCTGCCGCTTAGGCTTAATGGGCTTTCTATCCACTTTCTAATTCTTTTCTACTGATGTTGCTGGGCTTCTTTTTTTACTGGACTCTCAAAAAAAATGAGCCTCAACATTTGTCAGCTTAAAGGCTATAGAGAAGGCCATAGTGGGCTCTGATCTTGGTATGACTCCAAACATCGATGGAGAAGTGATAAGATTGACTCTCCCTCAACTTACATCAGAAAGGAGGAAGGTATAGTCTGTTGGCTTTGATCCCTTTGCATGTAATTCTATGTCTTTTTACATCCTTAAGTCTATTTTCTATATCCAATTAATATGAAATCTCAGCTGAAATATTACTTTTACCTATTTGTTCTTCTAATTTTTCCTAGATGTTGGTGCTATATTGCAATCAATTCATTCTATCTTGTGTTGCTTCTTGGAGCTCAATATCCTTACTGTCTCACCTGCATGACATTTTTGCATCTAACATAGAATGTTCTCTCTGCATGTACATTAACTTCAAGTACCATGCTTTGAAATGAGTTAGATGACTGAATTATATTTAGACTTTCTGTACTTTGCCATGAGTCATGACTTGAGCTTTATGTTAATTGTTTGGAATTAATCACATGAGGCTTGCTCTACTATTCTGCTTCAAAGGTTCAATTCTTCTAAAACTTTTCTCGGTTTAGCACTTGTTTTGTGATATGTTTATGTATCCTTAATAATTATTTTATAATGAATTTACATGCAAAAAATTCTTTATATTCTTGAAAATAGTGGTGGTTAGTAGTAATTGATGAAAGAAATTCTACTTTCTGTAATTTGATATAAATTATATATATATATATATATATATACACACACACACACATTTCTTTTTGAAGATATACACTATGCAGTGAAGTTCCTTAAAGCATGCTTACAAAGAACTTCAACTTCTTCTTTTTTTCTTTTCTTTTTATTAATTTATTTTATTTTAATCATTGCAAGAATTCTTAAAAATAGTAGCTAAACTGGCTGAAGGAGGGAAGGTACAGTGGCATTATCTCTGGACAATTTAAAACAAATACCCGCTGCTGTTTTTAGTAAATTCATTAGTATTAAAATTGGGCTTAGGTGGATATGCGGAGCGTTGTCAGAACAAATCAAATCTCATGAAATGGCTTTAATTCATGTTTGTATTGTTCCCCTTCTTCTGCCTTCTCCTCATGTCTTCACTTGCCTGAAACTTTTTTTTTTTTTTGGATAAGTAATGAAAAATATGTTAAAAATGCAAAAAGAGTGTCACCTAAGTGACACTATTTTTTGGGGTTGAGAAGTCGGACATAATTGGCCTGTAACATTTTTTTTGGGTTTGTAACTTTCTTGAAACACATGGGAATTCATCCAATGTCTGTATTTGACTTGGCACTATACACTTTATCAAAGTGCACATATTCTAAAAATGTATATGCTTATTAATCTCTGGTTATAGACCAATACATAAGCTATGTTAAAGTCGCTAAATTTGTCCTCTTGAATACCCCCTTCCCCTAAACTGTTTATAGGTGGCATTGAGGAACATAAGAAGAGATGCTTTAAAAGCCTGCGAAAAAACTTGAGAAGGTTTGAATCCCCTACCCTGCTTTTTCCACACTCTTTAGTAATTGCCTGTTTGAGTCCAACCCCCACTCTCTTCTTTAAAAGTCCTTTGCTTTGCTTTACTTTTCATGCAGGAGAAAAAGCTCTCTGAAGACATTGCGAAGGACTTGTCAAGTGATTTGCAGGTAACTTGATGCTTTTGAAACTTCATAAACATGGGATCAACTGTATGGAGCTTCCCCTCATTCAGCATACACAAGGACCTGATCTAGGTAGGCTTTCTTTTGTATTAAATAGTAAGATCACATATTTTTGTATGGAGCTTCCCCTTATTCCAAGGAAGACTAGTATAGATTTTGTCATAATTATAGTTGTTTAAATTTAAAACAAGGTTTAATTTCAAGATTTCTTTGTATATTTTATATTTTAAAGTTTGAACTTAAAGGAATTTTTATCTTTCAATTGATCAATTTTTAGTAATTATTGTACTGTCAAAACATGATAGTTAAAAAAAATTATATAAAATAATTTAAAATAAATAAATAATAAAATATTTCAAAAATTATATAAAATATTATCACCGATGACATAAAAATTTGGTCATAAATAATTTTATAGTGATGACAAAGCCCCTCGCAATTTATAGAACAGCGATGCCACTTAACACTTTGCAAAAACATTTTAAGCAACAGCTTAGTTAACGTCGTCACTATTATTTCTAACTAATTGCGAGGGGTTAAAAGCCCTCACAAATAAATTTTAACGACGGCATTATTTAGCTCTAAAAAGTATGTCGTTAATATAAAATTCGCAAATAACTAATTGTGAGGGTATAAAGGTTCTCACAAATAGTTGTTAACGACGACTACTTGCCCTCGCTAAAAATAATTCGTCTACTTTTCTCATCGTTTGGTAATATATTTGCGAAGGCGAATTTATTTAGTAGTGACAGTAAATTGCCCTCGTAAATTATCTATTTGCCAAGGCATGGTCACAAAATCTCTTTTAGCAACAAGAGCAAATACGATGGTCTTCGAGGGCCACATGCCCTCGCTAATAGTCTTTTGCGACAATATTTGAATTTTTGCGAGGGCATTTTACCCTCGCTAGTAGACTCTTTTCTTGTAGTGATATATGATATATGCATGGTGGTGCACTTAAGCTGCTTCCATCACTATCCATCATAATAATTAAAAAAAAAAAAACCATAACAATGTCCAAGCTAGTTATCAACTTGCCATGGTCCACACCTCCTTTCTTTTCCACGAATTATGAACCACAAAAGCCACTGCTCTGTCCCTTTCACACTCCTATAAAATCGTATATCTCAAATTGTCTATGTGATAATGCCACTCAAATGGCTTGCTTCTTGAGAATTTAATTAAGACCATAAAATAAATAAATGTTTTCTATGAATTCATGATATGTATAAATGGACTAATGGAGTCTCTAATTGCCACACAGAACTAGATTCTGTTTGGATATCAAATGTTATAATTGACGTTGCATAAAGCCTTTAGAAATTTAGGACTTATCTAAGTTAGGCAGTTAGTTATCAATTTTTGAATTTTCCCAAAAGATTTTTTTTTTTTTGGGGGGGGGGGGTGGGGGGGGTTTAAATATCACTATTGTTATCAAAAACTTGAATTCTAGGAGAGCTAGAGCACACCTTTCTAAGGAACCTCAGAGTCTCAGACAAAATAGTTAAACTTACGTTGTTTTGTCTAAACTTGCTTAGGTGGTGCAGAGAAATTATAAGCGTATAAAGGTTGGTTAATAATTAATTAACAAAGGAATTAATTAAAAATTGACCTACAAACTGAAAGAAAGAAATAGTTGGGTAAGTGTCCCCTACAATGGAAACCTAATGTTGGGCATGATATGGACCTCTTCTAGTTCTAGACCAATGGCCGCATTTCTAATTTCAAAGTTTGGACAGCTTGCCTAAGCTAGGGAATACAATCATACTCATACATACCATTATTTATTTATTTTTATAAGTTTCAAGTGCTAGGTTAATTTGTAAATTGCAGTATAAGTTTCTCAGAGAGCAGGAGATTTTTAAGTTCTGAATTATGTTATGATCATTGATACTTATGATGATGAACATTTGAGGTTGGAAACTCAACAAATTTGAGGCTGTGAAAGAAATTAAGATGCATTTAAAAAAAAATACTTTCTGAAAAAATCAGCAAGAACATAATAGAAAATCAAGGCAAAATCCCTGTGTTATCAATTGCATAGTTTGGTGGCTAGCTAGTATGTGTTTTTAATTTTTAAAGCAAGATCAATATCTTGTGGCCACATCAATAGGCCCCATGACTTCCTATCAAAAAAAAAAAAAATAGGCACCATGACTTTAGAGTTCCGGCCCCATGCAAAATTAAACAAATTAAGATTTTCCTAAACAATGTTGATTCCTAAAAATTATTATTATTACTATTTTGTTTTTACTAGAAATAATTGACTTATTTTTTCTTTTTTTTCTTACATGTCCCATGTCAAGAACCTTATAATTTAACATTGACACTTTTTTATATTTTTAATAAAATATTCATAGTTTAAATATACATTGCCTAATTGTAATTATCGATCAAATTAAAATAAGAAAAAGAAAGACAACTATTTCCCAATTTGACACTATGATATTGACCTCTTGGGCATGGATCCATTTAGGCCTGGAAAGTATAGCCGTCCAACAAGGATCATTGACAATTTGACACTATAAATTTACTTCTCATTGATGACAATGGCATATATATACCGTCCCCACATTTTATTATTACTTCTTGTGTAGGTTATTGCTAGCTAGCTTCAAATCACGTTGTTCTCTGACATGATTATCAATATCAACGACCTTCTTTCATGGCCCATACGGTAATCAACTTTCTTGTACCAGCTGCAACAATTTAGAACAAAATTTAGGTTTTTTTTTTTTTTTTTTTTTTTTTTTTGCAAAAAGATAACATTTTATGGGTTAATAAAACCACGTACGAGTTTTAACTCAGTTAGAAAATCTCTCTCTCAATTATTTCCCAACAGCAAAACTTGACCATTTGACGTTAATATTGAGCAAAATGATGCATAGGCTCCAAAATTCAACCTAATGAATTTTGTTTAAGGTGAAATCGTTTTTTAAAACAAATTTATTTATCAAAACAACAATAGCATTAGCGGAAATTAAAAGGATCGTAAATTATGAGAATGAAGTAGCATGTTCTAGAAATTAAAATGTCCGAATGTTTGTGTCTCGATCATATTTGAAAACATAAAAAGAAGATAATAAATCAATCAAATCTACCATGAAATCATTCAAAATTATTCCAACTACGTTTAACCACATTGAAAAGTACATTGGAAGTACATGTAAAAATTATTTTTTATCCTAGGAAATCCATTGTGTCTACCAAGCCACCCTACCTAATAATAGAAGTATATATTGATATAACAAACCTACCATTGGGAAAACTTAAGACACTCCATAATTAATTTGGGTTTATACTTACTTTTCTTTCACGATCTTCGTTGGGGAAATTGAATAATAATTTCAGTATAAAGTATTTAATTATGAAAAAGAACTTGTCCCCCTTCAAAGAAGCCTCATGTTGGGTATGATTATGCCTTTTCCCCGACATGTGGCCGCACCCAATTTAAGAAATTTAGAGGCCAAGAACTGATAGGGGCTCATCATTGTCGTTAGGTAAAATATAGGGTGGACTAGGAGGGTCTGCTTTGCTTTCATTTTCTCATACTCGACCCCAATTTTTTTTTCAAATTATTTGCATAAATTTTTACGTGTTATAAATGCATTAAAGTTTCATGAAATTACATTATACATATATAGTTAAGTACTGTGTTTGTACTATCGTATTTGCCACATATATTTATACTGCTTGTACTACACATAGCGTGCTTTTATACAGTACAATAAAATATACAGTTTAATATATAATCTTTTAGACTTTAACACATTCATGGAATGAGTTAGCTTATTAAATCTATGAACTATGGAGTCAACTTCTAAATACAAATGCAAAGACATTAATTTGTACACAAGAAGCAATAGTTTTGTATGGATGACCTTAAAGAATGAGAACCAGGGAAGTTGATACCGTACCAGGCGGTACGGCCGAAATTCTTCGTACCGGTCGATAAACCGGTACCGAAACACCTTCAAAATGTACCGCTCAAGATTCCGGCCTATATTGGACAATATTGGCCGTACTGGAGTATACCGGACGTTTCGGCGGGAAAATAGAAATTCGGCCGGTACAAAAACTAAAAGGAAAAATAGAAGAAATGCATGATTTGAACAAACCCCAGTGCAACAAGCTGCCACCACATTGACGTCGCCGATTACATCTTCTTCTTCCTTCTTTTTTCTTTTTTTTTTCTTCTTCTTCTCGCCTGTTGTCCTTCTCCACTGCTCTGATTTCTTCTTTGTTTTGCTGAACAATGAACATTGCTACGTGGTTTCTCTTTCTTTGTTTTGTACAGCATTTTATTTGAAATTTCCTAAGCCCTTTCACACGTGACTAGCCTTGAAAATGTTGAAAATTTATATTTTTTTAGTCAAAGTTGGGCTGAATGGTTCAGCCTTTGCTTCTTTTTCAGTTTTGAGCCCCTCAATATGTGATGCATTAATTGCATCACGTGAATTAGTTTTTTATTTTTTAAGTTTTCAATATATTTTATTAAAATATTCTTAAAAAATGTTTATTATCAATATTATTATTATTATTATTGAGAGTAATATTTTAAGTATAAGATTTGACATAATTAGTGAAATATGAGTTTGAAATTTTATAATTTTTAATATAATATATATTATTTAAAATAGCGGTAAATTCGAAACGGTACATCGGTATTAATCGGTATCCGAAATATATTGTACCGTTAGTCAAACCGATACCACCTAGGTTTCTTTATGTTATCTTGCTATATCTTTATTCTATAACATGACTTCTTTCATTAAATTATTAAATCGAATTATATATTTGTAATCGATAGGACTTATAAGTGCAACAAAATATACTGCATCAATTGAAACAAGTGACTTTTTTTTTTTTTTTTTTTTTTGAGAAGGGAAACACGTGAAGAGACCTTAATTAAGCTCAACCACCCAAGTTTCTGTATTAAGTTAAACTTGTACCGTGAATATTCGTCGAAAACTCATCCCCACAACTTTATAATGCAGTGTTCGGTTTGTATTTATTAATGCAATGTCCTAAAAGTTTTAAACAAACTTCTGCTTCTGCTTTGTACCATAGTTATTGACTTCTTGGCAGTTATTTTGGAATAAGTTGTCTAATCCAGTTATATTTCATTCATTCAACAAATTCAATCATCATTATTGAACTTTTTTTGTATCAAAGAAAGCATCTTCTCTCTCTATAATTCGTTAAGTCTACAATGCATATGGCCCCACAAAGAAAATTTATCCCCGAAATTAACAGGAAGATATATGGCAGATATTTGGAAAAGCATAGATAAATAAATAAATATATATATATATATATATATATATATATATATATATATATATATATACTTTAAGAGCATGGCCAATTACATTTGTCAAATTATTAGGATGAGAGCTTTGATTTGTCGAACATTCTTAATCTAAAAAATGAAGGATATTGCTATTATATATATATATATATATATATATATATACAGGGGCGGAGCTAGGAATTTCAATTAGGGGGGGCCGAGGTTAAACTATCTCGTAGTGAGTCACAATTCAAGAAAAACTCAAAATGCTATATATATATATATATATATATATGTTTTTGTGCATTAGTTTAATCAATGTAATTCTTATTAGCACAACAAAACTAAATGACCAATTAAGTATCTTAAGTTCATTTTCCCTTCTAAGTTTCTCTTAGTCCTTTTAACAAACCATTCAAGAAACCAAATATAAATATAACCACTACATCTATAAGAAGATATAATATTTTTAGAAAATAAAAATAACAAAATCCTTATAAAGCCAATATGAAATTATATATAAAAATACAAGATGACTTTCACATTTGGCTGTTTGAGTAGAATAGAAGCCAAAAATGAAATTTTGAATAAAGTTTATCGATTGGTTTAGTATAAAATAAATAAATAAATAAAAAGAAGGAGAAGAATACTAGCTCTTGTATTTCTCAAGATCTTAAAGTCATTTTTGCTAGTTCCAAATAAGCTCGGCACTCCTTTTTGAGACAAAATTATAAATTTTATGCAAAGAAAAGAAAGAATACAAAGCCAAAAGAATGGCCACAGCAAAATAGAGTTGGAAAAATAGCAATAGGTATATTCAGTAACAGAGAGCAACATTTACTAGCAAATAGCAACAGATGCGGACAACAATATCAGCTTCCAACAAAGAGCAATATAATAACAATAAAGAACAATATTAACTTAGACCAAATCAAGAAAAATATATTGAAACTTGGGAATTGAAAAAGTAAAACTTCTAATCAAGTCAATGATATGACATTTGAAGGAGCTTCAATAGTAAAGACTAAAAATAAATGAGAGAAAATATTAAAAGATGAAAATCAAGTTTGGAAGAAACACTAAACATGGACAAATTGGGGGGGCTAAAAATTTTTTCATGTGGGGGCCAGTTCTTAGAAAAATAGTTCAAGTATACAATTTTACCTACTCTAAAATTTTTTTTAAAACTTTTGGGGGGGCCATGGCCCCCCCAGTCACCAACGTAGCTACGCCCCTGTATATATGTATATATATATATATATATATATTTCAAGATTCATCTAGGTAGCTGATGATGATTACATACATCTCACGTATGTGAAAGAGAGATATATACTGTCATACTGACATATTAATATATATATATATATATATATATATATGATAAACAATATTTTAAACCACATAGTTTCGAAATTATTTCAACTTAAACTCTATACTTTAAAGGACAAAATGGGTAAATGTCCTTTTCACACAAACTAAGCAGCATTTTGCCCTCTTTCCCAAACTAATTAGGAAAATGCCCCTCTTTTGAAACTCGATTTTCTCAAAATCGAGTTAAAAAAAAAAATTTGGAGCCCTATAGTGGCGTTTTAAGGAGTCTATAGTGACGTTTTCAAGACCTATAGCGGCGTTTTATAACTCGACCTTCATGAAATCGAGTTATATGCAATTTTTTTCATTTTTTTTGCCTATAACTCGACTTTATAAAGATCGAGTTATAAAACGCCGCTTTAGGTCCTGAAAACGTCACTATAGGCTCTTTAAAAACGCCGCTATAGAGCCTAACTCGATTTTTAGAAAATCGATTTTCAAAAGAGGGGCATTTCCCTGATTTGTTTGAAAAAGAGGGCAAAATGCTGATTAGTTTGTGTGAAAAGGGTATAGGCCAATTTTGTCCATACTTTAAAATACAAACCTATTATATGTAAATGAATGATGAAATATTTATGTTTAAATTAGATAACACCGTGTGACTTTGAGTGCACTAATGTTTACTGAAAAATTACATAAAAAGGCGTGAGTTTATACACAGCTTCAAATTATATGTAAGGATTATAATTTTGTCAATTGAAGTTCTAAAGTTATAAAATCATTTCAATTTGAAATATTTGTCAACCATCGCTATTCATTTCCTTTACTTTAAAAAAGTATTTGAGTAGAGAAAGCTGAAAACCATGAATTAAAATTCCTTTTCACCTAAGGTTTGTCACATAATTTAAAATTTATTCCAAATTAAACCCGATCTTTAAAAAAAATTCAATTAAAATGGCACGCCTATATATATAGAGCCGTTATGAAACATGCTTAAATTAAACAACAAAGTGCGACTTAGAGTGAAATAATATTTAGGGGAAGTTACATAAAAGGGCTCAAAGTTTATCTTTTGTTTCAAATTAGGTCCTAGGATTTTAATTTTGTGAAATAAAGTTTATAATTTATGAAATTATTTCAATTCGAAGCATTTGTCAATTTCTATTATTCATTCCCATTATTCTGGGCAACATAGCAAAGGAACACGGGAAACCATGAATTGAAATTTACATTTCACTTAGGGTTTTTTCATGAATCAATTTGGTAGTCAATAAACAAAGAGAGAAAGACTCGTTTACAGAGAGGAAACTTGGAAACTTTGCAAAGAGTGAGAATGTGATTTCCGAAAATCATAGTTATGGCCTAGGTGAAACACAATATTCTGTTAGCAATTCTCTTTCTTTCTTTTTCTTTTTTGTTTGTTCAGTTTCTACTTTTGACTCACGAAAAAAAAAAGGAGAAAGAGAAGGACTTAAAATCAAAATAGCTTAACAAGTTTAAGAATTTAATTGACATAATTACAAACCTGGAAGCTAATATGAAATATGGTATAAACTTGGATTTCAATCCCCCTCCCTACTTATAGCTTGTTTAGATAGAGGGGGAGTAGGAGTAGAGGAGAGTAGAGTAGAGAGAGGAAGAGTAAGTTAAATTACCTTGTTTGGATGTTTTTTAAGGGAGGGATTTGGAGAAGTTATAACTGCTTCTAATCCCTCATTTTTAATTCTTCTAAATTAAAGAGATTTGGAAGGAGAGTAAAGCATAGAAATGCAAGCCAAATGAATTATCAAATTTACCCTTACCATATTAACAAAATTACAAATTATGAAAAGACTAATTACTTCCCTCTCTCTTACTTAATTTTAAAAACATCTAAACAAGATAAATGATATATAATATAACCATTCTCCTCTCCTCTACTCTCCTCTCCACAACTCTTTTCTCCCTCCAAACTTCCAAACATAACATAAAGTCTCATCACGGATTACAATGAGTGCCACTGATTGAACATGAAGAACAAGGGATTTACTCATAAAAAGGTCCTTTATATTCCCACCCCGTAGAACACATAATCAAGATAAGCTTGAGACAATATATATTATCCGTGAATAAAAAGATTTGTGATGAAGGAAACTCATGCACGCATATGAGTGAAGAGATAGAGAGATGCATGAATGGCTTCGGTGTTCAAGTAGACAAGTACCAAATTAATACGTGGTTACCAAAGCACGCATTAGAGGGAAAAGAACTTAGAGCAACAACATCAGCTTGTGGAAAATTTTGCAAAATAGAAAAAGTCACTAATTTTACACAATCTGAGCAAAAAAACTCACATCAGTGGGTGTAAACTTATGTATAAATGCAAATTGCTATAGTAACTGTGCAAATATGCACGGTTACCGTAGCATGTACATATAATATATTAATGATTTTTTTTCTCTCCTCTCTGTACTGACTCTCAGCTCCCTCTCTCTCAGCCGCACAGCTCTCTCCTTCTCTCATCTCATCAATCTTTCTTCCTCTAGCTTTCGTCGATCGCCACCGCTCGTTCGCCATCGCCATCGCCACCGCTCTCTCTTTTTTCCTCTTTCTTCCTTTGTTTCTCTTTGTTTTCAAGTTGAATGGGCTTGATCAGTGGGTTTCGAGTTGAATGGGGTTGAATGTCTCTCGCCATCGCCATCGCTTGCCTTTGTTTCTCTTTGTTGCACAGTGGAGGTGTCGATCTTGTTTCTCGTTCTCACCATCGCCGCCAAAGGCGTGGGTCAGTGGCTATGTGGGTAAAGAAATGAATATTTTGTTTTTCTTGTTTTCTGCCTGTAGGTTGTGTGGATTCCGGTGTGATACCAGTGTGGATTGTGGGTGTGGGTCGGTGGCTGTGTGGGTAAAGAATGAATATTTTATTTGAATAAATGTGTATAATGGACAAACCGATGTGAATGTTTTGTAAAAATTGGAGTGTAAAATAGAAAAAATAGGTTTTAGATGTGCAAAATGTAAAAATTTTTGCATCAACTGATGCAGTTGCTCATTCTGCGGAATATATATTGATAGTGACGCACTCAGAGAAGAGAGAAAGAGAGTGGTGCATGCACGTTTTGTTCAAGGAATGGCATGTGAATTATGAATCCATATTGTAGGACGTAACGCGTGCACTGGCATATGTACCATATATATCATATCCATGTGTTTCTGAGTTGTTCTAATATTTTCGAATGTCATTGAAGGGACCGCATCTATATATTCAGTCACACACAGACATCACACACAGCAATTTCAAGAATAAAAATCGAACTATCGAAGGGAGGGTGGAAAAGCAAATCATTTTGTAGAACAAGAGTAAATTGTAAGCCAAGGGTTTTTATGCTTGTAATTGAAAAGCAGTTTAAACTATAAATAATAAGTGGTGATATTCAACTCGATATATTTGTCTGACCTCTGTATATATATATATATATATATATATATATAGAGAGAGAGAGAGAGAGAGAGAGAGAGAGAGAGAGAGAGAACCAACATAGCAAATTGGTTTAGAATCATTTTGTAAGGCACCATCTCACACGTAGATCTGGTAACCGTATTAGGTTGCAATCGGATTTGACTTGGTTGAGTCCGGGTTAGAAATGAGTTATCCTAAATGGGTTATCAAATCTATAACCTTAACACTCTTTTAAGAGTCGAGTTCATCCAATATGAGTGACCTATATTTATTTTTTTCATAAAAACTTAGTCATATTATCTTTATTTTTTTTATACAAATAAGAGAATAAATAAATTTAAACACCAAAAAATAAAATGTTAAATAATTCATAAAATTTAAAATTTACAATGTCCAAGTGAAATAATATATAAAATACTTAAGGTCTTACAATCCAAAGTTGTTCACTAGTCTTATCAACACCACACACGAACAGAAAAACAAAAATCATATGTGGACCATATCACATTATCAAGCTTGTGGGTTTCAATTAACTCAATTGATAAAGTCTCTGATGGTTGAATAAGAAATCTGAGGTTTAATCCCCGCCTACACCAAAAACTGATTGGTGTCTTGATCTGATCATAAAGAGTTATTACCAGGAGCGGACGCCATAAGTTGAAACTCTCTCTAAACAAAAAAGCTTGTTAGGTGCACCAATTGCATTTAAAATATAAATAAAGTTACATTACCTCACTACTAAAAAGTGGGGCTACAGCAGCTGTCAAGGTCTTGTCCCAACAACCTTGGTCTTTTGAGCTTAGACCCCCAATTTATTTATACTCTAGGTTGGGCTTATCCCACAATGGGAGGTTCAAGAAATGGCTTTGCTAGTTACTGATGAAGTCAAAGTGTCGCTTTAGCCCTCAACTCTATTGGCCTTGGCTCAGCTGAGGTGATGACTGAGCAACCGAGCCCTTTCCCTGAAATCTGAGCAAGACCTTTTAATTCTCGGGGAATGTATTTTCCACACTTCTCTCATATCTCTCACCCCAATTTTCTAACCCTTGATTTATGCCTCTCCTCTCTTATTTATAGCCTCCCATTAGTGAAGTTATCATGATGAGGGGATTTCCCCATGTTAGTGGGTCCCTATGTACCATATTCTTGACCAAAGGGGACCCACCACCTACTGCTGATATGACTTCCTAGAAACTTGTGTCTGACACCGGTTGTTGCTCGGCGGGCAGATTCCCCCAAGGCATTATCTCTTATTTGTGGCATATCATGAGGTATGAAATACTAGGGCTTATGCTATTTTAGATTAAGTGATGTCTCTAATATGGGACAAAACCCATGGAACCCTTTAAAGAGTTTTCATTTTTTTTTTTTTAATCTGTAATAGAAATCTTACTCTAGCTTAATCTAAATGTATGTATAAAGTTTCCTCCTAGAGACTTGAATCTAGAGTCTTCCCCCTCCTCCTCTCCACTCCACAAGAACTTGTACTTGTGAAGCAATTATCACAAGAACTTTGAGATTATGAAAAAGTGGGGTGATAGAAAATGGAAAAAATGATGGAAAAGTGGGTAGATAGAAAATATTTTAATTTCTCTCATTTGTATTTGGTTAGAATGGTGGAAAAGTAGAGGGATAAAAAACTTTTTTGTTTGGTTAAGAAGAAAAATGAGAAGATTGAAAATAGAGTTTATATAAATTTACCATCATGCCATATTACAAAAGGAAACACATTATACTTTTTTTTTTTTTAAGTTGTGTATAGATGGGCACTTCATTAAAATAAATACTAATAATAATAAAAATAAAAATAAAAAGAGCACAAGAAATTACGTCAAAACTATTTTCTAAAAACAAAAAACAAAAGCCAACCAAAATTGATGAAAAAAGAAACATATGAGAAACAAAAAAAAAAAAAAAAAAAAAAAAAAAGGAGAGAGAGAAGGAAACAATTTGATAACGCTAGCAAAATGAGTAATTCCTAGATACTCTTAGAACACGAAGAATTATGTTCTTTTCTCTCACATTTATAGTGTAGTCCATATATTAAATTCATAATAAGGTTTATTATAAAATATAAATATAAAATGAATGAACACCATTTTATTATACTCTAAAGTTCTCAAGAATTTTCCTAACAAAAGACTTCCAAAAAAAAAAAAAAAAAAACTCCGGCAAAGAAGAACAACGTGCAGGTGCAGGGGCATTTTTGACAGCTCATTTTCATGAGCTTTTCTCCCCATTTTGGTGAAACATTTTGGTGGGCTTGGAAAAAAAACAGACTCCACCACTTTTTGTTTCTCCCCGCTCTTAAGGTCAAATGCCCACTAAAAATATTTTCCCTCAACTTTTCTATTCTCAATTTTTCATTGTCACTAAAATCTTTCCAAACAAACAGACCCTTGAGTATGGACGGTGTTTTCGTTTGTTATCTACTTATGAGTTGTCTGTAAATATCCATGTTTTATATATTATCTTCCCTCTCTCACCACCCACATGATCTTAACTTTGTCAAAAAGACAATCAGCACAGAAGCTATTCCAAACTATAAACAATTTACTGAACAAAGCAGATAGCACATCAAGTTAGAAAGCCTTGGTCAGTTTAGAATTACATACCGAACTTAGGCCAATTAAAGTCACAATTCAGAAATGTTTCCATATTTGCATGGAAAACACTTGATTGGTTGCGTCACCAATCAAGTGTTTGGTGAACGGACTTTTCTTGTCTTGCTTTCAAGTTTCAAATGCAGGGAAGGTTCCACCCTACTTTAAGAAGCTGCAAAACACAACAGTCCCAAGCAGACTAATAATGCTAACTGAGGACACTGCAATATTCATATTCTCTGCTCTTTTCTGCTATTCTCCTTGGAACCCGACATGCAGGACAGTTTGTTTACATTTATGAAAAAATGGTCCAATTTCATTTGTCTGTGTCTGGCCAAGCTAGTTTGTGCCTTCATAAAGTGCCTGTGTCCTAGCTTAAATTTTGATCCGCACCACAATCCCTTCAGGGAAAACAAAGATCTTCACACAAAACCATTCTTAGCCCTTACTCCTAATCCACCAACACATTTATGATTCAAGAACGGAGCAACATAGAATCGTAGACTCGTAGTAATAGCTGTGGTAGTACTGTTTTAAATTTCAGACTTAAGAGCTTTTCCGTGCCCCCAATTCAGACTGGTATTCAATGAGGTATTAACTATTAGCAAGTTTTGATCCCTCTCTCTCTCTCTCTCGTAAATATATTTATTAAGTAATGTTAGAATCATAACTTTTGCTGCATTTTACTTAAGTAGCAAGTCATGAGTGGTGAATTTGTAAACCTCTTATTCACTCTACTGTTCATGATTTGTCACGTGAACAAGTTGTGATGAAAGTTGTGATTAAACTTTCTATCATTTTTTTCATATTTATTCTCATGGTGCAAGTTTACAAATATTAAATATTGTGTAGATTCCAGTTAAGTCAGGATAAAATTTTTTGTTATTAAATAAGATACTTGAGGTTTGAATTATTACTTATACCAAAAATAAATTGATTCAGATATAGTCACGAGGATTAAAAAAAAAAACATTCACCATCAAGCAGGCCTTAAATTCTATAGAATTTAAAGTAGAAAACTTTGGTTACAGAAGGGAAAGTGATTGCAATTAATGGACATTTCCTCCATTTAGTTTTGCAAAAATTCTCTATTTTAGAGCACCAAAAAGTTATTATTATTTTTACTTTACATATTCACCTTAATAATTAATACACCCTATATCCTATTCTCTTTTTCATTTCTAGTCTCTTCTCAGCAAAAAAAATTCCATCTCTAGTCTCTTGTAAAGAATGTGTTTTTTATTAACCATCTAAGTTGTTTTTCCTAATTAGTTATTACAATTTACATGATATGTTCAAATTATATTTTAAATTGTCAAATTTATCAAAACTAATTCTAAAATACCAATATAAATCAAAAGAAAATATTTAAATAAGTGTAATAAAATTAACTTATATTTGTTACCATTGGATTGAGTTGAGTTTGAAGAAACTACCAACCTAAACCCAACCCAAGAGCTAAAAAAATAGTTTTCAAAATTTTTTAGTTCATTTATAAGTCTTATTTATCTTTTGCTTTAAAAAAAAAAAAAAAAACAACCACCCATGACCTAAAAAAAAGAGTTACAACTCAAACCAACTTAACCCACCAACCTACAAAAATCAACTTACAGCATAGAATTGAGTTTGATTGGATTGGTTTCGTGGGATTGATGGTTTGATGCATACGTCTAATGTTACATACAATTTTATTATAATAAAAATAAAAATTTCTTTTTACACATTATTATCTTTCTTTCTCTTTCTCATACATTTTTTTCCCTAACAATTGATTAGTTAATAAATTGTTGTTGATTTTCATATAAATTCACCATCTATATTTTATACTAGTTTATTATTTTTAATCACTAATTTGCCAACATAGCCATTAAACTTGAGTACATGCAAGGGTGCAAGTGCAATACATGCTGGGCAGAAGCAGCGAGTATGTCTGAATCAACGACGACAGAGAGTACAATTATAGAAATAAACAAATAAAATCTCTTTCTTTTTGGAATGGTCCAACATATGCACCCAAAGTCGGACCAAAACTTGGTCTCTCAATCAAAAGACTAATGTGATCTCCTTCGTATATGGTTTTTTCTTTTCCTTTTGGCGCTTTTAAGGCATGTATGTCCACCTAGCTAGCAATGAAAGCCTTCTGAGTATATAGCAGGCCTACTACTATATACTCAGCCACTCTAAATCTCAGTACCACACCCACCCAACCACCCCAGTTTCTTGAGAACTGTGCTACCACGCTTCTTTACTACTCTCTCTGCCAAGTCTACTGTTTGGATGTCAAGAAAACTGTTGAGAAGAACAAGATAAACGACAAAATTTTGCTCACACAATTTACAAAGAGGGTGGTTAGTGTGTTTAAGTTATACATTAATAAATTTATTTTTAAAAAAATTTTATTAAGAATTAAAAAAATTGTAAAAAGTTTTTCAATTTTTCATAAATTTTTTTCAAAATTGGTTAAAATCATACTAAACGTCTATGGCGTATATGAATTTGCCACAAACCAACTTATTAATTTTGCTCGTGTGACAGAAGCCTAACCAAAAAAAAAAAAAACAGTGATAGAAAGCCGAATGCGTGGTTGGTTACGCATTAGTTGTAAGAGATATTTTTGCTTGTTCGTTCACACGTGCGCAAGAAAGAATTATGAATTTAAGTAATGACAAATTTTGCTAGTATTTAAATGATCCCGTCCTATAATACGATGCAAGTATTTAAGTGGTGCTGGAACATAGTGATCATACCTTCAACTCAAAAGGCCATTTCTTTTAAAGCTTATTTTGGTTGGTCTTAAAGAAAAACTTCACCTTATAAGATGGTATTTTGTGTAAAATAAACAAATCAGAAAAACACATAAAAAAAAAAAAAAAAAACACAGACACACACACACACACATTCAAAGGCATGCTAATGAAAAATATTTCCATAAAAATAAATAACAAAATGATAACACTTTATATTGAAAGTTCTTATGTTATGTAAGTTTTATCTTGATAAAATTAATTAATGCTCTTATTAAAAACTGGTGAAATCTATTCTTTTATTTATAAATAAGGATTATATTACATTACTACTGATGAAATCTATTGCTTTCCTGACAAGTAGCCCACTGCATCACTAGGTAATGCAACCTACTTTCTATCCATTTCAAGTGTTGAACGCATTAATCCATGTTTATGTTTCTCTATTCCACGAATCCCCACCTCCCAAAATGACTCATTTTCAAAACCAACCCCCCCACAAAAAAAAAAAAAAAAAAAAAAAAAAAAACCCACCTCCCTTACCCTTTTTAGATTAGGAGGTCAGTATGAGTTTGACTCACAAAAAAATTTAAATATTACAAAGTCACACTAGTTTATTATTATGTCCACAATTTTCCATTCTTATCTTGAATTTGGCCACGTTGAGCTGTGAGCTTTATTTTAAACAGGGAACAAAATGCCATTTCAACTGGAATATTATATTATTTGAAATTACCCTTAGGGCCCTAACTTCTTTAAAGCCAGTTCTGCTATAAGGTTCTAATAATAATGAGGTTCTAATAATAAGGTTCTAACATGTGTTGGGCAAAAAAAGACAAAAGTCCTAAAATATGAGGTTCTAATAAATTAATAATAATCTTTCCTATCTCCTATTGGTGTGGTTCAATGCAATTCTTTTTCTTTTTTCTTTTTTTTTTAATATTACTCCAGAATATTGCATAGCTAGGCAATCCAAATAAAAGTGCATTGATTAGGTCGGATTTTAATTTAATATATGCGTCAATAAGCTTCAATAGCTATCGTCTTCAATATAATAATTATATATATATATATATATATATATATATATAAGTCTCAATGGAGTTTTAAATGTTAAGAAATATAAGCGATCAGGTGTATCATCATTCCTTCCTTTTTTTCGGGGGGTCAACTTTGTCCTACTTCGTAGCAAAATATAAGGTATTGCATAAGCTACACACACATTTACACATTAAAAATAAAAACAAACAAACAAAAATGAAAGCTTCACTAGGGTATCATTTCATTTTTGGAGAAATGCAAACTTCATCTTGGTCAAGGTGTGTGGAACTTTGCCTGAGTCTTTAACTTCGAACCCCAAGGGTGTGACTCAATGTAAAGGTAGAATTCATTCAGGCAAACAGTGATGAACAATCTTTCCAGGAACGATTTTAATCTTTAATTTCTCTAAAGCCATTTTTACAGAATTGACAACAAATATAATCAAAGAACAGTGAAATACAAAAAGTTTCTCTACTTTCACTATTAATTACAGTTCATGTTGTTCCTCAAAAAAAAAAGTTTACAGTTCATGTTTCAATACATTTCCTGGCTTCTTCTCCATGTACCCTTTCAAGATCAAAAGAATTTGAACTCACAATAATTTTATGATTAGGCAATAAGAATGTTCTTTAACCACTTTCCTTTTATCAGACAAATAGAATTTGAAGTCGCAATAGAGTATACAAAGATAGTTATACCTTGATTATTAAAAATAAATCCTGTTTGACAATGCCAATCAACAATAAAATAAACTTTGGCTGCTTGATCGATTCATCAAATAATATAAAACTCTAGAAGCATAAAATTTTTGACACATCCAAACAGCTAAAAATCATTAAAAAAAACACACACAATAGCGGCATCATTACCATTTCCTAATACTATCTCATAATTATTGAGGTGATAAGTTATTAATCTCTAAACTCTAAAGACAGCAATTTTTTTTGGTTATTCAAAAATTGTAAAAGACACGAGTGGACTTTGATGAAGAAGGGGGGTATGGACCCAACAGGGGCAGCAAATTGCAATCCATTGTGTAATGAATCTAATGGTGATGGATGATATACCAGTGCTTTGGATCTCAGCAATCAGACAATAGAAGCTCCCAAAAAAGAGAACAAGGTCAAAAAGAGGAGCAAAGGGAAGAGCTCTCTCTCTCCCCACCTCTCTGCCACTGTCTTTGACCTATGCAGTAAAAGGTTAAAAACTATTGCACCAGTCCCAATGCCCTAATCGTGTCACTCTCACAAAATGACTTCATTACCCTCCTAAACACGGAGCAATAACAATTTATTAATGAGTGCTTGTCACGTTGTTTGGTACTGTATAGATTCCTCCTCAACTTATAGTCAGGAAGAGGAAGAGGAAAGAGGGGACCATTGTTTCGCCAAATAGTTTTTGTTCCGACACTTCAATTGCGTTGTCAAGTTTAGTTTTACCTTATTTAAATAGTAACGTATTCAGTTCTTTCCAAACCAAAGTGTACTACTACCCCCATTATTTAATTTTTACTCTCTGCCTTTGCAAATAAGTTTTGATTATAAAAAATAAATATAAAACAGTTAAAAATTAAAAAAGAAGAGTAAACAAAGTGAGAAGAAACAAGAAACGCCAGCGCATCTTTCTCTTGCTTTCTCTCCTTTTGATGTCTTTACCCTTTCATTGCAAAAGCAAGGCAATGACCCCATTTCCATAAACACATGTAAGAGAGAGTCCATTTACATATAAACAGCTGATAAGAGAGAGAGAGAGAGAGAGAGAGAGAAAATACCCCATGGGACCTCTCTGGCAATGTGATTCAAAATAAGTATTTTTGAAAAATATCTTACAAGGAAAAAAAAAAACGAATTTATGGAAAATATGGAATTCCATAAACTATCCGATCCTTTCTATGATACTGTACACTTATTCCAAGTCTCCCCTCCCATTTTGAATCTTTTCTCTAGGGAACATTTTTCTCAGTTCCCCATACCTATCTTTCAAATCTTCACATTCCTTGGTTACCACAAAAATTTAACCAAAAAAGAAAAGGCATATCAAAATCCACATTTCCCATCCACCCCTCCCCTCGCATGTACAAGTTTTCTGACCTTCCAATATCCCATTACTACGGCTGTATCTTCAAAATCAGCCATTAGCAATTTAGCACCTTCCATAAGCCGCTTGCAGTGGCCTGGCCTCTGACCCATCAAGTAGTATTTGCTCCAACAACTGTTGGAAATTCTGTATACTTCACAGCCTCTTTTTTAGAGGGGTTCAGATCTAAGTGAGGATTCTTCTCATTCCTCTGGCACTAGTTTTCATTACCAATATTCCTTTTTAGAGCTACCTGTCTTCTATGAATGTTCTCCCTATGAAATCCCGAAACCTCTTTGAGTAGAGCTTCGGATCAACGGCTGAAATAGAAGTTGGGTCAGCTTGTAAGGACTTGTAGGCATGCTCTAATTTCTTGCTAATATCATAGTCCTGTAAAATGTCAATGATCCCAAAGTAAAGGACTACTTCGTAGCTCTCACCACTGCGTGAAGGTGTCAAACGGCTTATTCCACCCGGGGTATATTGATCAAAGTCACTCCTTCTAGCCATCCGTTCTGCTCTTGCAGGCATATTTGCTCCTAACCTGATTAATGGTTTCCTGATAGACATAGTTTCAATTTAAATTCAGTACATATGATTTCCCCAGTTCCTCCATAAAATAGACATGAAAGTTTCATTTTCTAACCAAATTAAACACATAAACATGCAATTGAAATGAAAGATCAAATCATGTCATTACTAAAAAAAATACAATAGATAAACAAGAAGACATCATCATGCCAATGCATATTAAAAGATCCCTTTTCATTTTTTACATCCCTATATATAGGTTTATCCCCTGGTATCATTTCTACCCAATAATTAAACACAAGGGGGAACAGTGAATAATTGTAAATGCTAATCTTGTTTGATTGAAAAAACTCAGCTCAGTTAGAATGAATTCTATCCAATATAATTGTTTTTAATAGAAAGAAACGAAATTGGTACTCTGATCATCCTTCGCAACAAATTTTATCAACCATTCAAAAAGAAAACACGCATAAAGGAAATTTTAATTCTTATCAATGAAATTTAGGACCATACCCTGTAAATGCCCCCACATACAACTGTTGTCTACTGAACTACCCCCACAGAATCGCCAAGACACCCCAAGTCCCTTTCAATAGCCCCATCAAACACGTTCAAATACAACTGAAGAAATTATTGGCCACCATTTATACCATAAAAAATAGGAAGATAAAGCCCAACCACAATCCATTCTCACAGTTCTTTGTGACAAAGTGTTTTGAAGTATTAATAATGAACTAGAGACCACAATTATGAACACTTGATACTTAGCTTTAGCTCAAACTAGAAAACAAAAGAAAAAGGTCAGAGAACATACCTGCCAGATAAAACTCTATCCCTATCTTGTAGCTCTGCTTCAAGGAAGCGACATCCACGCATAAACTTTTCATTCTGATAAGAATCCTTTTTACCTGCAAAGGGCACACATTCAGCACAACATTCTTATGGCTCCACAAATCTATCTATTCATGAATTATTTGTGGAGTGATGTTATAATTGATTACCAGTACGCAAAAGGAACGGTGATAAGCCCATTTTGTCACATGTATTATCATCACGAAAGTGAAGACCAACCAAAAGACTGTAGTCCATGATTCTCTCCGATTCCAAGAACTCACAATCTCGATCAATTTGTCTGAACAAGGTTTGAAGCACATTAAAACAGATGCCAGAACCAGATGGAGAATCTGAGTGAAGCAAATTGAAGTAGGAGATGCAAATACACTCTGTGAACTTACTTGATGAGGTCTTGGTACCAACTTCGTTGAAGGCGAAACACAAAATTAAGATCGTTGTCCTTGAGGGTTGTGGTTTCATCAATCTCACCCTCAGGCATATCAGTCGTGCGGCCAAAAGATGATCCTTTTAGGTCAAATCGCCTATGGATCCGATACTCTGAGCAGAATAAATTGCCCATTACAATGAACCGGGTCTGCTTTCCAATCACAATACACAAAAATCAGAAAACAAAAAACCCATGTGAACCAAAACAACTCAAATTTGTCCCCACTACACATTACCTTCTGGCCACCAATCGGTTTGACACAATGCACTCCAAAGAATCTTGTCACCAGGGAATTTTCATACCGACATATGTGTTGGTAATAACTTGGAAGCATTCTAATTAGCACCTATAAAAAGATTACCAAACTTGAGATTTCAATCTAATTGCCCCACCTCTAACATGTCTCACTTAATTATTAAAGTAGAGTGGTCACTACAGAAAAACAATTTCCAATATGCTAACTAAGCCTATCGAAATGCATTTATAACTCAACTCAGGCAAATTTTCAAAATTAACAAGACAAAAGTCAAAAGAGAGTGGCAACCGACCTTGACTTCTGATTTCCTCACTGTTTTGATCATAAATCTATCATCCTGTGTAAGGTAAAAGCAGCTTCCACTCTTCCCCGGAGAGGAAAGCTCCCGAAGGGCATCGGAGCCACAAATAGCCAGCATGTAATCAGCAGGATCTACTTGGAACCGCTCCCTCAAATGTCTGAAATAAATGTATACATATTCCTTACAACCATAGCAGGCACACAAAAAAAATGGCACTAGTACTAGACATGTTAAAGCAAGCAATGCAGCAAAAACATAGCATTCCTATCCTCTTACTACATAACCCACAAACCTTTAGTCATAGCCACGCATACTAGATAAGTAGACAGATAAATAAAACAATACCTAAACACCATGGGACAATAATCTTTCCATCGAAACTCAGTAGACTGATGGGGCGGCGTAATCTTGGATCCCTCTGGCGGAAACCTCGTCCAGAATTTCTCCTTGGGATCGAAATCACTCTCCTTTAGCTCACGCAATATGGAAGCATGCTTCCCCACAGAATACCTACACAACAATCAACATATTAGATTCACTCAATCAGTCCACACTCGTAAAACCAACAACCTCATCTCTCAATCAATCCATTTTTGAAGTAACAATACCTAATTCCCAATTGAAGATTAAGCATCAATTCATAATTCTTATGGCCTTTTGATATCATCTGCCCTGGCCTCTTCGCCTCCCCCGGAAAACAACATGGACTCCGTCTAAACTGGCGAAACCCTTCACGATCCATCCCAGTACCATCGCGATAAAACATGGAAGCCTCCACATTGTCGATTATATCACAAGTTATATCCCCTGCTTCCCCATCCGATTCCCAAATACAGATTCTCGGAAAATTCCTCTCCGTCACGCTCCCTCTAGCTCCGTCTACCGACGACCTTTTCCGCATCGTGATCATCAAATTGTCACACCCACCACCATTACCATTACCATCACTCTTCAAGCCCCTCTCTTTCCCATTTCCCGGATAAAAAGTACCGTTCATTTGCTGAATCTTGAGGTCCTTGTTCCAGCTACCAACATAGCAACTACTATCAGGCCAAGTAAAAACCCCGTTCCCTTTCGGAACTCCGTTTTCCCACTCCCCGCTGTAACGATTTCCGTTGGCCCAAAGCAAAACCCCACGACCCGAAATCACACCGTTCTTCCATTCCCCTTCGTACTCGTTCCCATTCTTCCAAACGTAACGCCCTTGCCCATCTTGCACGTTCCGTTTCCAGTACCCTTTGTAAAAGTCGCCGTTCGCGTAACGCTTCTCTCCGTACCCGTGCTTCCGATCGGAGCTCCACGACCCGCGGTAGGTGTCCCCGTCGGATCCAATGAAAGTACCGAACCCTTCCATCCGACCCGACTTGAAGTCCCCCTCGTAGGTCGCCCCAGATGGCCACGAGAATTTGCCCTTTCCGTACGCTTTGCCACGTCGCCACTCGCCTTCGTACATGCACCCGTCCGTCCACAAGTACTTCCCAGATCCGTGCGGCGCGTTCCCTGACAAACCCCCGATGTACAGATCTCCGTTCGCGAGTGGCTTCTCCGCCACAGTTACGCCCACGTTTACGGCGGCGGTTAGCGAAGGTGAGCTAGTTAAGGTCGTTGGCGTTACCCTTCGTGTGCTACCAGCTTGGGATCGACTACGAGCGACTGTTAATATCACTTCGTCGGATTTCTTCTTCTTCGTGGTGGTGGATACGACGTCGTTCGGCTCATCACACAGTAGTGCTTCACGCATTTTTTGTTCTGGCTCATAAAACCAAAAACCCACTTCCAGATTAACTTTATTTTGTTAAAAAAAAAATACTAATCACCACCGCATTGACTCACTCGCCGGAGTTCGGAGCTTTGGCTGGGCATTTTCCGGCGACCCCAGACTTTTCTATTTTTATTTCTCTCTCTCTCTCTCTCTCTCCAAAACTTTCTCTTTTGTACCACCTGCTTTGTGTTTGGGAAAAATAGGTGGGAATCCAAAAACATACATACACCAACACAGAAAGAAGAGAGAGAAAGAAAGAGGAGAGAAAAGAAAGACAATAATGTGTTTGTGACTAAATATCATATCAATATTTGAGCCAAAAATTTTATTAAAAAAAAAAAAGTAAAAGAGAGAGAGAGAGAGAGAGAGAGAGAGAGAGAGATTAATGAGAGTCGGCTTTGTCTAGGGAAACGTTGCTATTATGCAATGCAAGTAATATACCACCAGCTGAGCTTTCTGAATCCTGCTTACAATAATATATATTTTTATTAAAAAAAATAAAAAAAAAAACACGATGACGAATATACCCTCGTGTGTTTTCTGTTATCTTTTTTTGGCCTGAGACAATAGTCTGTGTTCATTTTTCTTCCTCCGGTTTCATCGTGACGTGACGGAATCACCTAAGTATTAGAAAGGGTATTAGCATGTAATTTTGGACTTACTCTCATTTCACCCTTGTCTTATCATTTTAATCAGCTTTTTTTTTTTTTAAATAATTTTCCTTTTTCTCTGTTCTAAAAAGGGCTTCTTTGTGGTCCCTCCACTGTTCCGGTGACCTGTCCGGCTTTGACGATTCAATAACTTTTTGTTAAATTATTATGCTTTCAAATTATCTTGGTTGTTTCTCCAAAAAAAATTCATCTTGGTTAAGAACATTTGCATTAATTACTTGTGCTAAAATTTTTACTTTAGTTTTTTTAATTTTTTTTATTTTATATCATTATTTTTAAAAATATTTAGATCATATTATTTATTTTAAACTATATTTTATTATTTATTTTAAATCATCTATATATATATATATATATAAAGAAGTATTTATCAATACAATTGCAAATAAATAGTAAAATTGTAAATTTTCAAAGTTAAACTGTAACAACAATATAAATTTATACAAGTTTAACTAATATGGGTGTTCAATTTAAATTTATACAAGTTTACATTAATTAATATGAGTATTCAATTTAAATTTACACAAGTTTGACTAATATGAGTGTTCAATCTAAATTTACACAAGTTTGAATTAAGTGATATGAGTGTTCAATCTAAATTTATACAAGTTTACATTAATATTGACTGATATGAGTACTCAATCTAAATTTACAAAAGTTTGCATTTATTGATACGAGTATTTAGTCTAAATTTACACAAGTTTGTCATTAACTAATATGAGCGTTCAATCTACATCTATACAAATTTATATTGAATGATACAAGTGTTCTAAGAAGTAAGAAAGTTATTAAACCTAAAGTTGATATAAATAATAGTATCACCCCACCATAATGGCATTCTTTTCTGAATCTGATAGAATTTCAGTGTATTAATTTTTATCATTAATTAGATGTTGTTTGGTTTGCAGCAATGCAAGAATATCTATAATTTCGTACTGTAATCTGATTTGGGAAGTTGGGTGTTTAATAAATAATATCAGGTAGGTAGATATTCTTCTACAAATTGTGACTTCATGAGTTGGGGTGCTTAAAAAATTAGAAACCAAATCCGAACCTTTTTTATTTTTTTCATTATACACAAATACGCGTGGACTGTGGAAAATAATTGTGTTTTTAGTGGTTCAAAATACACCAAATATGCTAATCATAAATTAAAGAAATTAGACAAAAATAGTGCATAATAACAGGTTGATCTGATCAACAACCAGTTGTGGTGATGGAGCTTTGGAAATTGGAAATGGTGGTGCTAGGTGAATCATAAAGGCGTGGACCTTAGGTAGCTTGCGTGGCCCACTTTCTGGGCCCAATTTGAAGTAGTGCGTCGTCCAATTAGACTTGTGTTGTGAATGAAGTCGTTTCGTTCGTGGCCAAAATTTGGAATTGGATTTTTATATAATATCAATAATTATATGAGAGGCAACAATACTACAAGTCTAGAACACATCATTTTCTTTCTCTATTCACCGTTGCATGAATGTATGTATAGCTATCTATATATATATATAAGTGAATGATTTTGTCACCAAAGTGTTCGATACTGTTATTATAGGTAATTGACGTAAACTTACGTGCAAGTTAGATAACCTTCTATGGGATCCTCCTAAGTCCACAAACCTTGGAAATTGGAACAATGTGCTTTATTTGCAACTGTATTTCTTTAACGCAAGGTCTTCATTTGTATTGATTTCTTCTAAAAGTAATTTCTTTTTCTTTTTTCCCTCAATAAGATAGATATCTTTACTTCGTTCTTAATTTATTAAACAAAATGTTGAATGATGCTTAAGTAAATAAATGGTTAAATATGTTATATTTTATGATGTAGTATACAAAAGTTATTTGGTTATGTGTGCATAATTTTAGTCTTTTCTTTTTTTCCCCTTGCTTTCTTTGGATTAGAGAATATTTTTTTGTCTTTAAAGTTTGGAATTATTTTTATTTTATTCTTTCAAATTTTAAATTTTAAAATTTTCATTTTGACTTTTTTATGATTGATTTTTTTTTATATTAATCATACATTCCATTTTTGTTCATAATCAAATCACTAAATGCATAATCCCATTACGAAATATCGTTCATATAATGCCAAGTTTCATCAAATTATTGACAATGGTGGAACCATTATGAAATGACATAAAAGGAAAAGATAAAAATTTTAAAATGTAAAAAATCAAAGTAAAAGCAACTTCAACTTTAGAGCAATTACATCAAATGGTGTAAACTTTTGCAAAATAGAAAAACATGGTGTTTTTAAACAATTTGGCCCAAAAAACATCCACATCAGTGGATGTATAATTGTGCAAAAATGCACAATTGCTATAGTAACCGTGCATATATGCATGGTTACTGTAGCACTTGTATTAATTATTTTAATAGTTTTTTTTCTCTCTCTGTGTACTGACTCTCTCTCTCTCTCTCTCTCTCTCTCTCTCTCTCTCTCTCTCTCATTTCCCTTTCTTTCTCTCATCTCATCTTTCTCTCATCTCAGGCGCAGCTCTCTCTTTCTCAGACGCCGTTGATCTTGATGCTCGCCGTCGATCTTGATGCTCCTGGCGATGGTGACAGCGATCTCCTCTAGCTTAACGATCGGAGCATGGGTCTGAGAGAGAGAGAGGTAGTTTCTTAACGATCGAAGCTTAACGATCGCCGGTGGTTGGGGCTTCCACTGAGGAAGAAGAAAACCCATTTTTCATTGATTATCTAGCGGTATTTTTCAGCAAGAAATTGGCGTGTACAGGAGTGGGCTTGGCTGGATGGGTTGATGATGGTAGAGGTTGGTTGCTTGATGATGGTGGTTGGTTTGTTAATGATGGTGGCTGGTTGCTTGATGATGGTGGCTGATCTCTTTGGTGGGTGCGGCTTGGTCGTTGATTTGGCTGGAGTGTTGGTGATTTTGGGTTTTGTTGGGGCTGAGAGAGAGATAGGCTGTGAGTGAGAGGGATGTGAAGAAAATAATAAAAAATTGTAAAAGAATGTATATTTTATTGAATAAATGTGTAAAATAAATAAACTGATATGGGTGTTTTGTAAAAATAGGGGTGTAAAATAGAAAAAGTAGCTTTTATTGTACAAAATGGAAGGAAAATTTGCATCAACTGATGCAATTGCTCTTAAGGGCCAAAAAAACGTGCTTTAACTTTTATTTGTTTATTTTAGTATAAAAGAATGAGATAAGCTACCAGTCATGACAATCCTATGGGGGTGATCATCATAACTAATCCACCTGTTGAGGAACTGATACAATGATGCTAGAGGAAGTTAGATCATAACTATAAATATAAAAGAAAATAATATATATATATATATATTTATGAATCCCAATTAATTTTATTTTATGTCTATAAATAAAATTTCTTCTTTAATGTATATAACTTTTTTTTTGGGAAAATATAAAGTTATTTAAACCCCAAATAGAACCACGTTCAGTGGCTGGTGGTCATGGCATCGAAGCCGATGGTGTTGTAGAGGATGATAATTCAACGCCAGGATTTTATGATTTGAGATTGTTTAATTATTCTCAGCAAAAAAATAAAATAAAAAAGAGATTGTTTAATTACAAGCGAAAAGTGAGATATGTTCGGACTTGTTAGCTCAGTTTATGAAAGCATATTTCTTTAAAAGAAAATCATATTATATATAATAAAAGTTGGACTTAGATGCCGTGGTTATGCCACATGGCTTCACCAAATTAAAAAAAATTCTCCAACCATATCTTACCTATGGTATTCTTTTCTCTTCGTTTAATTTGTTGTTTTAGATGCTTCACAGTATTGAATAACTGCTTTGACTTGGTTTGTAACGTAGATTTATTGTAAATTTTTATTTAGATTCAAATATGAAGTAGCAAATATTTATGATTTATGATCTATTGAGGTTAGGGGTTATGATTTCAGGTTGGACCAATAATTCGCAGGTAGAGGTAATAGATGCCACCAAAGCATCTTGATACTATTCCCTTATCTCATCCCCCTTCCCTTATATATGCGTGTGTGTGTGTGTGTGTTTCTCAAAAAAAAAAAAAAAAGCATCTTGATATTTTTATTCTTATTGTTTGACATTTTTTAATATTTTACCACATTACTTTCAAGATCTTACAAATTTCCACGTCACCAATCCTTTTTATTTTTTAATTATAAAAAGATTAAGTCTTATTAGGATCAAAGATCCTTGGCATGCTTGGATGAATTTCAAATAGAAGAGTTTTGCATTTTTAGGATTTCCTCTGTCGGTCACATTATTAATTATTGTATTAACATTTTAATTGTTAGGCCTATTTGAAATTAATTAGAATTGCTGTTTCCATAAAAAATATATAAATAAATAAAAAATTTCACGCCAATAAGTCTCTTTTTTTTTTTTATGTTAAAAAAATAAGTCCTATTAGGACTAAAGATTCTTGGAATTCCAAATAGAAGAGTTTTGTATTTTTATGATTTCCTTTATGATCAAATTATTATTGTATTAACATTTAATTGTCAGAGTTATTTGAAACCATTTAGAACTGTAGTTACCATATATAAAATAAAATAAAACCTCACACTACACCTATTATTTGGTTTTTTTTTTTTTAAAAAAATATAGGTTCAATGTAAGAGTTCTTTTTTTCTAATCTTTTACTTAAAACAAAAACAAAAATGTAGTTCTTCTTTGTTCAACTTGGAGACCTTTTTTAATTTGGTTTATTATTTGGTTTTTTTTAATAAGTTTAACGTAGTTCTTTTTTCTAATCTTTTGCTAACAAAAAAACTTACTTGTTCTTTTGGTGGACTATTTGAACCAATAGGATTATTATGTATCGATGATAAAGAAGAATAGAGAAAGAGATGGAGGATTGAGAAAACTTCATACTATTTTAAAACTTATTGGAATACTTCATACTATTTTAAACTTTTATTAACTATCAGGTGCATCGCACGGGTTAGCAAGCTTTATGTAAGAATGTAGGTATAGATTAATATTAGATTAATCAAAAAAATACTATATAGTAAGCGTAAAATAAAAATTACTTCATGTAACATTGTAGGTAAATTAATATTAGATTAATCAAGACTCTAATTCATTATTATCTCTAATTTATTGTTATCATAAAGTAAGTGTATCTCTAAAAAAAATGAAATAAAAAACTGCAGATTAATATTAAATTAATCAGGACTCTAATTCATTCATATCTCAAATTCAAAAAATCAGGACTCTAATTCATTCTTATCTCTGATTCATTGTTATCATAAAGTAAGTGTATCTCTAAAAAAAACACCTTAAAACATACTACTTCTCATAAGGTTTTTTTTTATTATTATTTATTAACTTTAACGTAAACAAAAAAAAAATTAAAAAAAATCTAATAACAATCTAGCTAATAATGTTAACTATTTTTTTTGGGATAAAGTATTTTTTGAAAAAAAACTAATATGTAATTAACCTAAAATTCTTGATTAGGTAACTTCAAGGAGTTTAGAGTATTTGACTTTTACTTGGACTCATTTTCTAGGTGGAGTATGTATATATATACACCGTTAGTTGGTGTAGTTTTCATTCTCCAACTTATTGTACAGTTTTTTTTTTTTTTTTTTTTTTAATTTAGGCTTCCATTTTTCTACCTACAATCATGCAGGTATGTATTTTTTACTCTAATTTTTTATTATAATCAATTAAATACGTTTTATGTATTTGTTGCCTTTTGTTTAAGCTAATTTCCTTATGTTTTTCTTTTTTTGAAGGGGTAATTTCCTTATGTTTGATCTAATTCATATGTTACTGGTTTGATCCAATTTAATTATTTTGTTGTCCAATATATAAGTAAGTTGTCGTAGCAAATTCCAATCATAGACTATTAAATTTACATACAATTTTGCAATCTATATGGTACTTTGTTTTTTTAACTCTGTTTAATTTTGCAATCCTAAGAAAGGTTTGTAATCTAGACGTAGAACTTTGCAATTTTTTTAATTAGAACAAAGGTTTTATTCCTCGAATAGTTCTATCTTTAAAAAGTAGCCAATTTTATGTTACTTTGTTTAAATATTTTAATCATTAATATTATTGTTAACAATACTGCAAATCACTTATATTGTTGATTCATTAGATATGAAATTCATATGCCAATATTTTGATACATGTAATTACAAATGATATTATAGCACAATTGGTATGTTAGAAAATAATTGTTATACCAATGCAATTTATTCCTTTCGTTATAATAATTACTTATTTGGTTATAACAATTATATATATATAT
>CM066170.1:42491037-42496037 GCA_033629205.1 Lithocarpus polystachyus | reverse complement strand
TGTTGACACTAGGAGCTTCATCTCTTCTTTTTGGTGGTTCGGTTTTGGACTTGAAAACAGCCCCTTCGTCTTTCCTCCCATTTAACCTCCATAAAGTAGAGGAGCCCGGATTTTGAAATGTCCGAGTTCCTTTCCTTTTAAGCTGTTGTTCCACCTTTATTGCCATGTGCACCATGTCCTCCAACTCCACATAGTGCTGTAACTCCACCACATTGGCAATGTCTCAATTCAGCCCATTCAGAAACCTTGCTATGGTAGCTTCTCTATCCTCCTCTACATTAGCTCGAATCATAGCAATTTTCATGTCCTTGTGGTAGTCATCCACACTCCTATAGCCTTGATTAAGACTCTGTAATTTTTGATACAAGTCCCTATAGTAGTGACTAGAGACAAACCGCGTCCTCATGGTGGCCTTCATTTTCTCGCGCGTCTCAATAGGCCTCTCATGGTTTCTTCTTCTGTTCATCACAAGTTGATCCCACCATATAATAGCATAGTCGATAAACTCAATAACAGCTAATTTACCTTTTTCTCCTCGGAGTTGTTGTGGCACTCCAAGATGAACTTCGCCTTCTTCTCCCACTCCAAGTACACTTCTGGATTATTTTTCCCTTGGAATGATGGTATCTTCATTTTTATGTTTCCTAGGTTTCTATCAGTCCCATCTTACCATCTTGGATCTCATTGGAATACTCTACCACGCCTTTCGCCCCTTTGCGCAAACCTGCTCTCATTGTTCAATGAAGCTTGATCCTCTTCATCTTCAAACTCATCCTCGTGGTAGTCATCAGAATCATCCACGCGCGCATGCCTTTCTTGCCTTCTAGCATTAGGGGCTCTTTGGGGACGCTTTTCACGCAAATTAGCAATAACAGTATCTTGCTTGTCTAACCGATCCCGAATCTCATTAAACACCCCGTTCATGCGTTCAAATTGTTGTTGCATAGCTTGCAACATGGTAGATGACTCTTCCCCTCCTTCCTTATTTGATGTTTCACCCCTGGAAGACATACTTTTAAAACTACAGAGAAATATTAGAAATTATTCCTCACAACACTCTCTCACGTGTTTGCACTTAAATTATGTCACTCTCACTTGTGTTTCACTCTTAAATTGGCTTTTTCCCGATTTTAGTCTCACACTCTCTTTTCCACTCATAGCTTCCCCTTTTCAGTTTGCATTAAACAAATAAACTTGATTAAGAAATTCAACTTGTAGTATTTAAACAAATACGAACGACAAGAAAATATGACAGAAACACTAAATCAAAGAAAATAGGACAAAAGATAACAATATTTTCGTCTGAGATAACTGAAACTAAAATTATTTTTTTTCTATTTTCTTTTTCTTTTCTGAAGTCTTTTTTCTTTCTTTTTTTTCATGTTTTTTTTTTTTTGGAACTTAGTGCACGATTTTAACCTAGTGCACGTCATAAAATAAGAACGAGGAATGAAGAACAGAAAAGGAACAAGATAGGATGGTAACTAGAAACAAAAGATAAAATGATAGAAAAACTGATTTTAGAACCTGAGCTCTGTACCAAATGATGTGAACCTCAATCGACACACTTTGAGACCCAACAAATAATATTGGAATATTTGCCGAAGAAAGCTAAAATTCAGATTTTGATGGAACCCTGACCCAACATTTATAAGAGAAACGCGAACCAAAAGTATAAGTAACAGACCTTTGACCTAGTGATTATAATGGAATTATGAACCGAAGGTATAAAGTTTGAACACCACAAGGAAGAATCCTTCATAAGTTCACAGTTCTTGAAGAACCAAAAGAAGAGCAAAGCCTCACCTTTTTCTGATTTTTATTTAATAATTCCTCTATTACAATGAGTGTATGCTATTTATAAGACATGACTGAAAATAGAAAAAAAAAAAAAAAAGCATATTAAATAATAAAAGTTTAAATAAAAGTTTATTCGGTCTGAAATTAGTAAGTCCAAAATAGAAAAATAGCTAAAAAACATTCTAAATAATAAAAGCCTAAAATTAAGGTAAATCTGGTCTGAAATTAGAAAATTCAGATTAGGGAAAATATCTATTAACTGATATGGAGTTGAAAAGTCAATCAGCCATTAATGCTCGCCTAAAATCACGTCCAATTAAGCCAGATCAGCCCTCAATAGCTTAGATTAAATTTATTATGCCTTCATCTTTCTTTGGGCCAAGCTTGGAATGTCCTGCGTTAGAATTAACTCAAATCTCTTAAATCTGCCCATTAAGTGCTTCTTTGATCTTCTTGGATCTCGCTCTAGTATTAGGCCCAACTGGAACATGCAATTGATCCTTGAATGCTTGTTGATTCTCATCAATAATTTTGGTAAAGAAATTATATCATACTTGTTTCGTTTGTTTTTTACTTTTGATCAGCTGTTGTATTTCATTGCACGGGTTTATACCGTAATCTTAAATCTTAATCAATCTAGAAGAGGAAGAGACAAATTAGGTCTGATGGGGGTAAATCTCCCACCTGACGGATCGGCCTCTGACGACGAATATACATGACGGACTCAGCGTGTTGACGGCCTGACCTTCAGTAGTCGACGGTGAGAGGGTCACCCCATGTTGTCACCAAGCACCAAAGCCCGCCTTGCCACGCACGCTTCCTTGGGAAGGTGAATCTTGTCACATACGCTCCTACTCAGCCAGATGGCTTACATAGCACGATTCCCTACCCCCAAGAAGGAAATCGTGCCCAACACGCTTGGCCACCCAGGAAGAGTCTTGCGTCCTACGCTACTCAGGGGCAATTTCGGTACAACGATACCTTCTCCAGCACGCCTCATCTAAAGGCCACTACCACCACTATAAATACCGCCACACCCTCCGAAAATCGAGGTACGCATACTAAGACCCGACTTTGGCACTCTGGAGTTGTGAACAAACACTAACTTAACCGTTGGAGGGTCGTTGGCCGGTACCACACCGGTACTTCCCTTTGAGGTTCTTCTTACTTGTGCAGGACCGTCCGGAACGCGCGCAAGCCCTGCAGCTCACTGGTTTGATTCTTGACATCATCAGTTGGCGCCGTCTGTGGGAAATCGCACAAGTTCTTGTTACGTGTTTCCCGGACTAAGGGTTGCATGGTACTCACGCGATCAAGGACGACCATCATGAACGACCAAGGCAACGAACAACGCACCACGGCCCTCGAGAGACAGGTCCAGACTCTGGCGGCCGCGGTGGAACGCCTCACGAAGCGCAACAGTGACTTGGAAGAGCAGCTGCTGCGAAGGAATGCGACGGGTGACAACCAAGGTGAAAACCAGGAGGGCAATAGTGCCGAGGAGAGGAATCAGGGAGGCCCGGAGGAAAGCAACGCCTTGAGCCGACCTGACGGACAAGAGACGAATCCTCTGCCGACGGATGGGCACAACCAGCCCAACATGGCCGCGGAAATGCGGGTGATGAAGGAACGTATGGACTTCATGATGAACGCCCTCAAAGGACGGGTGTCAAACGACCTCGATGACCTTGTCCAGCGCACGGACTCGCCCTTCACTACACATGTCCTTTCGTTCCCCAGGCAACCGAAGTTCCGCATGCCCCAGATGGAAAGCTATGATGGGTCCAAGGACCCCCTGGATCATTTGGAATTGTTCAAGACGCTGATGCACTTACACGGCGTGCCGGACGAGATCCTGTGCCGGGCCTTCCCCGCGACACTGAAAGGCTCCGCGAGGACATGGTTCGGAAGGCTGGCACCCGGCTCCATTGGTAATTTCAGGGAGTTAAGCGGGCAGTTTGCCTCACATTTCATTGGGGGACATAGGCACAAAAAATCAACCGCGTGCCTGATGAACATCAAACAGCGGGAGGATGAGACGCTGAGATCCTATATAGCCCGTTTCAATAGGGAGGTACTTTCAATCGACGAAGCGGACGACAAGATACAAGTGGCCGCGTTCACAAACGGGCTACGAGAGGGTAAATTCTTGTTTTCTCTATACAAAAATGACCCGAAGACTATGTCGGACGTGTTTTACAGGGCGACTAAATACATGAATGTGGAAGACGCATTACTGGCCCGGCAGGAGAAACCCCCTAGGAAGAGGGAAAGACAGGAAGACACCCGACAGGGTAAGGGGCAAAAGGCGCCTCGGATAGAAGGCCGAGACACTAGACGTCCGAAGCCTCCTACCGGGAAATTCACAAGCTACACCCCATTGACGGCCCCGGTCGATCAGGTCTTGATGCAGATCAAGGATGACGGGACCCTGACGTTCCCGGGTAAATTAAGGTCGAACCCGGACAAACGTCCAAAAGATAAATATTGCCGTTTCCATCGAGACCACGGCCACGACACGGCCGACTGCTACGACCTGAAGCAGCAGATCGAAGCCTTAATTAGGCAGGGGAAGCTACAGAGGTTCGTCAGCAGAGAGAAGGCAGACCCGCCTCGACAGGAACAGGCCCCCCGCCGGGACAATGAACGTCCCAGACCGCCATTAGGGGATATAAGGGTGATTGTTGGTGGTACATCGGCCGCCAATTTTACAAAGAAGGCTTTGAAGTCCCACCTCAGGGCGGTTCAGAACGTAAGCTCTGTCCAGAAGAAGCCGAAGATTAACAGCCCCACCATGGAATTCACAGAAGAGGATGCCCAACATCTCCATCATCCGCATGACGACGCCCTTGTCGTCAACGTCCGGATAAGGGACTACAACACCTATCGGGTTCTAATCGACAACGGAAGCTCCGCGGATATCCTCTACTATCCCGCGTTCCAGCAGATGTGGATCGATAAAGAGCGTTTGGTCCCTACCAAGGCGCCACTCACAGGTTTCGGGGGGACCCGAGTATATCCCCTCGGCTCGATCACATTGCCTGTCACTGTCGGGGAATACCCTCGGCAGCTCACTAGGGACGTCACCTTCCTAGTCGTCGATTGCTCCTCGGCATACAACGCAATCATAGGGCGACCAACCCTCAACGCCTAGAAGGCCGCAACCTCAACCTACGCCTTAAAGGTCAAATTCCCTACAG
>CM066170.1:42468537-42483537 GCA_033629205.1 Lithocarpus polystachyus | reverse complement strand
GGATTCATTTTTACCTCTGTTGATACTGGGACCTTCATCTCTCCGTTTTGGTGGTTTGGTTTTGGACTTGAAAACAGCCCCTTCATCTTTCCTCCCATTTGATCTCCATGAAGCAGAAGAGCCCGGATTTTGAAATGACCGAGTTCCTTTCCTTTTGAGCTGTCGTTCCACCTTTATTGCCATATGCACCATGTCCTCCAACTCCACGTAGTGCTGCAACTCCACCACATTGGCAATGTCTCGATTCAGCCCATTCAGAAACCTTGCCATGGTAGCTTCTTTATCCTCCTCTACATTAGCTCGAATCATGGCAATCTCCATCTCCTTGTGGTAGTCATCCACACTCCTGTAGCCTTGAGTAAGACTCTGTAATTTGTGATACAGGTCTCTATAGTAGTGACTAGGGATAAATCGCCTCCTCATGGTGGCCTTCATTTGCTCCCACGTCTCAATAGGCCTCTCATGGTTTCTCCTTCTGTTCATCACAAGTTGATCCCACCATATAATAGCATAATCAGTAAACTTAATCACAGCTAGTTTTACCTTTTTCTCCTCGGAGTAATTGTGGCACTCAAATATGAACTCCACCTTCTTTTCCCACTCCAAGTACGCTTCTGGATCATTTTTCCCTTGGAATGATGGTATTCTCATTTTTATGTTTCCTAGGCTTCTGTCAGTCCCATCTTGCCATCTTGGATCTCTTCGGAATCCTCTACCATGCCTTTCGCCCCTTCGTGCAAACATGCCCCCATTGTTCCACAAAACTTGATCCTCTTCATCTTCAAGCTCATCCTCGTGGTAGTAATCAGAATCATCCACGCGCGCATGCCTTTCTTGCCTTCTAGCATTAGGGCCTCTTTGGGGACGCTCCTCACGCAAATTAGCAATATCAGTATCTTGCCTGTCCAACCGATCTCGAATCTCATTAAACACCACGTTCATGCGTTCAAATTGTTGTTGCATAGCCTGCAACATGATAGATGATGACTCCTCCCCTCCTTCCTTATTTGATGTTTCACCCCTGCAAGACATATTTTAAAAACTACAAATAAAGGTTAAAAATAATTCCACACAACACTCCCTCACGTGTTTACACTCAGATTATGTCACTCTCACTCGTGTTTCACTCTTAAATTGGCTTTTTCCCGATATTAGTCTCACACTCTCTTGCCTTTTTCCACTCGCAGCTTCCCCTTTTCAGTTCTGCAATAAACTAAAAAACTTGACCAAAAAATTCAACTTGTAGTGTTTAAACAAATACCAACGGCTAGAAAGTATGACAGAGACACAAATCAAAGAAAAATAGGACAAAAGAAAACAATATAACTGCTCTGAGAGAGAACTGAAACTAAAAACAAATTTTTTTTTTTTTTTTTGCAGTTTTTTTTTTCACGTTTTTTTTTTTTCTGCAGTCCTTTTTTTTCACTTTTTTTTTTCTTTCTGCAGTTTTTTTTTTTTCACGTTTTTTTTTTTTTGGGAACTCAGTGCACAATTTTAACCTAGTGCACGTCACAAAACAAGCATGAAGAACAAAAAACAGAAACGGAACAAGATAGGAAGATAACAGGAAACAAAAGATAAAAGGATAGAAAACTGATTTTAGAACCTGAGCTCTGATACCAAATGATGCGAACCTCAACAGATTCGCTTTGAGACCCAACAAACAATATTGGAATATTGCCCCAGAAAGCTAAAATTCAGATTTGATAGAAACCCTGACCCAACGTTTATAAGAGAAACGCGAACCAAAGGTATAAGTAAAAGAACCTTGACCCAATGATTATAAAGGAATCACGAACCAAAGGTATAAGTTTTGAACGCCACAAGGAAGAATCCTTGATAAGTTCACAGTTCTTGAAGAACCAAAGAAAAGAGCAAAGCCTCACCTTTTCTGATTTTTATTCAATAATTCATCCAAAAAAAAAACGTTTACAGACTTAGGGGCCTATTTAAGGGCTCCATAAAACTTGACAGACAAGAAAATATATTCTAAAATAACTCCTAATTGATGCCTAACCATATCAGGAATCAAATTTGACCTAAAAAACGTACTAAATAATAAAACCCTAATTAAAAACTGATTTGGTCTGAAAATAGCAGATCCAAAATAGGAAAAACCCTAAAAAACGTTCTAAATAATAAAAGCCTAAAATTAAGGAAGATCTGGTCCAAAATTAGAAGATCTAAAATAAGGAAAAGTATTTGTTAACTGATTTAGAGCTGGAAAGTCAATCAGCCATAATTCCATGTCATAAATAGCGCCCAATTAAGTCAGATCAGCCCTCAATAGCTTGGATTAAATTTATTATGCCTTTATCTTCCTTTGGGCCCCACCTGGAATGTCCTGCGATAGAATCAGCCCAAATCTCTTGAATCAGCCCATTAAGTGCTTCTTTGATCTTCTTGGATCTTGCTCTAGTAATAAGCCCAACTGGAACTTGCAATGGATCCTTGAAAGCTTGTTGATTCTCATCAAAAGGGGCTTCTGCCGCCCATACCTAAGATGCCTGGGTTCCGAAGAAGCCGACTATGTCATGAGGGAGGTACACGAAGGGATATGTGGAAACCATTCAAGGTCGCAGTCATTGGCACACAAGCTGATCCGCGCAGAATACTACTGGCCGACCATGAAAAAAGACACGCAGGCCTATGTCAAAGCTTGCGACAAGTGCCAGAGGTTCAGCAACATCGTCAGGCAACCCCCCGAAGAGCTGACCCCCATGACGGCTCCATGGCCATTCGCTCAATGGGGACTAGATATCATGGGCCCATTCCCAACAGCGGTGTGACATATAAAGTTCCTTGTGGTAGGCATAGACTACTTCACGAAATGGGTGGAAGCTGAGGCATTGGTCACCATCACAGAAAAGAACATACGAAGCTTCGTCTGGAAGTCTATCATATGCAGGTTCGGGATACCCAGGGTACTAGTCTCCGACAATGGCAAACAGTTTGACAATGGCCCCTTCCGGGAGTTCTGTGCGCAGCTGGGAATAAAGAATCATTACTCTTCCCCCGCCCACCCCCAAGCCAACGGTCAAGTCGAAGTAACGAACTGATCCTTGCTCAAAATTATCAAGACTCGGCTCGAGGGGGCAAAGGGGATATGGCCCGAGGAGCTGCCAAGTGTATTGTGGGCATACAGGATGACAGCAAGGACCCCCACAGGAGAAACACCGTTCAGGCTAACCTACGGAAGCGAGGCAGTCATTCCAGCCGAAGTGGGACTCACAACCTACAGGGTGAACACCCATGATGAAGGCCGGAACAACGAGGCCTTACGCCTACAGCTTGACTTGACCGACGAAGCCAGGGCAGCAGCAGAGCAAAGGCTAGCCCGGTATCAGGATCGCATGGCTAAACACTACAACGCCCGAGTTAGGCACAGGGAATTCCAGGTCGGCGACCTCGTCCTAAGAAAGATCATGGGCGCTGCCAGAGACCCAACCCAAGGAAAGCTCGGCCCCAATTGGGAAGGGCCCTACCGAATCACAGCATGGCAAAGAAAGGGCACCTACCACTTGGAAACACTGGACGGGCAGAAGCTGCACCACCCGTGGAACGCCGAGCACCTACGTAAGTACTACCAGTAAGAAGGAACGGCAGCCCCCTACTTGTATCTAGTTTGTAATTGATCCTCCCTAATGTATATTCCTGGGACATGTTTTCTTCCTTACAAAAAATTATGCAAGTCATACAGAGGTTTATTCAAAGTCTCTCCTACTTACTATTAAGTGTTGAACGTCAGAAACTTGCAAAGTACAAAGCCTTAGCGTTAAATCCGCTCAAACATAAAAAGCTGACGGTATCAAAGGCTGACGGCTCCACTCTACAAGCATAAAAGCGTCATGCGCCCATGCAGACGGCTTAAAAGCCGCGAAGTTTTCCTAAATGGAAACACCCGACGCCTAAGTCTAAAAGACGACGGCCCAAATTCGACGACGGCATAAAAGCGTCATGCGCCCATGCAGACGGCTTAAAAGCCACGAAGTTTTCCTAAATGGTTAAACGCCAAAGCCTAAGTCTAAGGATGACGGCATAAATGGCGACGGCTCAAAGCCAACTACATCATCCTAAAAGGTTAAACGCCAAAGCCTAAGTCTAAGGATGACGGCATAAATGGCGACGGCTCAAAGCCAACTACATCATCCTAAAAGGTTAAAAGCCAAAGTCTAAGGATGACGGCATAAATGGCGACGGCTCAAAGCTAACTACATTATTATAAGAGGTTGGAAGCTAAAATCCTGTCGAGGGTGACGGTGTAATAGCTTAACAACAATAAAACTGATGGTTCCACGAAGCTCTTTGCGTGAATATATTAACTGTGACGGCCTGTTATGTTGACGGCACATCATATTGACGGCTTATTATGACAACAGTTTCACGAAGCATGAACAGCATTTGAAATGAACCGTGCAAGCAAGCAACACACACAAGCAAAATTTGAAACAGGGTATAAATTAAAACAAATGCTTTTCAAGTCAACATTGTTCTCGACGGCCCAGAAATTGACCGTCCTACAAAGAAAATTGTTACAAAAATTCTCCACAAAAATTACAAGTCTAATGAACGGGGGAATCAACTACATTCACTTCTTCTTCAGTTTGGACCTTGGCTCTCTCGGCATCGTCATCAAGGGTCCCGTCACCTTTATCATTTTGGCCTTCATCAAGGGGGCGACCTGCGCTCTCGGAAGCGGCCTGGATGACGGACGTTTGTGCCTGGCCTCCGTCAAGGGACACCTGCGAGAGATCCGTCTCCGGATAAAGGGCCTTCACCTGACGGACGGCCTCATCAAAACCGTCCGCCATTATGCCACCAAGCTCCGTCAGATACGCTTCAGAGTCTCGGTATTCCCTGATCGCGTCTTCCCTGGCCTGACGGAGCTGATCCTTCATAGACTGGATCTCCCGCTCCTTGTCTGCGAGGACCGTCTGCAGAGTCTCTGTCTGCTTCTTATACTCTAACCTATCCTCCTTGAGGACGGAGAACTTCTTCTCCATCTTCACCTTCCAAGCCTTGTATTGCAGCAGCTCGTCCTCCACCTCCGTTGTCTTCGCCTGTAGACGGCTCATGGCCGTCTCCTCACGGACACAACGGTCCATCAGGCCCTTCATCATGACGACAGCCTGGAAATCAAAGACACCAAGTCAACGTGACGGCGAGGATAAATATATATATTCAAAAAGACTGACGGTGACGGAAAATTGCTTACCTGGGCCAAGTTGAAAAGGCCCGTCTCCCCCATGGCCTCCGTGGAATGATTCCCGATGTCCTCATAGTCCTCCACCGTCAGTATGGAGGACAGCTTCTCAATTGCATACTTCGAATCCTCACGGAGGAGGACGGGTGGCTTCTCGACGGCGGGCGGAGGGCCACTCGTCATAAGACCCTTCCCCTTGCCGTGTTTGACAGGGACCTTCTCTCCGTCTGCCTCTAGCCCAATGACGGTCTCGGGGATGGTTTTGGGCTTTTTGGGGAGACGGTCCCCCTCCTGGTCGGACTTCCTTTTTGTGACAGGCACCTTGGGTACGCCCGTCCCTGCAGCTTGGTTCTCTCTTTTCTTTGCAGTTGCTTGCTGCTTAATTATGGCCCTCCTCCTCGCTTCGTCCATTTCTGCAAAACAAAACGGCACATGAATTGATAAAAAGGGAAGAGAAAAATGGCTAAGCATAAAGCTCAAATGAACGGACTCACGTGCTCGAACTCGTGTTTCGTACTTCAAGGCTTCCTCGGACGGTTCAGGCCCGTCACAATGCCAACAGATAGTCTTCAACGTCACAAGTCTGGCCCAAGACCTCTCCGTCAGCTCACTTTTCTGGAAAATCTTCTCTAAAAAGTTCCAATCCTCGAGGGAAACTTGTGGACGGTTCTGAGCTGCAAGAGAGGACGGTCAGAAACCAATAAAGTTTACAGCAGAGAAGAGAATGTGAATGAAGGCATACCAGACGAGGGTAGAACACCCCAAGTGGTGTCGACGGGCATAAATTCGGTCTCGCTAGGACTCCCCATCCACTCGTCCCCGTCCATGAAGAAATACCTAGACTTCCAGTCCCTATTGGAATCTGGAGTATCACTCACCAACCTCAGCAACGGGCTCCTTGCCACGAAGCTGTACATCCCCCTTGATTTTAATATCTCTATCGGACGGTAGCAGTGAAAAAACTCCTCCACCGTCAATCTCTTCTTCCCCTTTGAATACGATCCGTACAGGACCTCTACCCCAATAAAAACCCTCCAGGCGTTTGGGGAAACCTGGTTGACGGACAGCCCCAGGTAGTGAAGTAGGTGACGGTGAAGTTGGGTTAGGGGAAACCTCAACCCTGCCTTGAGCATTTGCTCGTAGACCCCGACACCCTTGACACCACGGTAATAACACTTCTCTCCTGGGTGGGGTAGACGGAGAGGTACATTGGCAGGAATTTGGTATTTGCTCCTAAGTGTTTTGAAGTACGACTCTTTAATTGTGGAGAAAAAGTCGTTAACCGTCCACAGAGAAAGCGAGATAAACTTCCTCATCCCGTCACTACCCACGACGGATTGGACCTGAGGCTCGTCCCCCTCTACACCGTCACTAAGGTTGCTCTCTGCCCTATCACTACCCGATGAAGAAGAGGTGGTAGACGAGCTCTCTTCACTCGAGGATGTTGTGGCTGCAGGATCCTTTGGACCCAACGGGTTGACTTCATCGTAGCCCGCTCCGTCGCGGACAAACGACTGGTTACTGGACGCGCTAGACATGTCACCTACATGTGACAGAAAAACCCTAAGTTCAACTGCCCTAAAGACACTGACGGTAAAAAAAAAAAAAAAAAAAAAAAAAAAAAAGGGTGATGAACAAGCAATAGTTGCTTACCGGCTGCTTGCGCTGATGAAAGGTGAAGTCGACGGTTGTTGGAACGTGACGGACACACGAAACCTGACGGATCGAACGCTTTTCTGCTGGGTGAACGGATGCGCTCTGATGGTTTGTTTTCAGTAAAGAGTGAAAAATGAAAGGAAAGAAGGAAGGTTTTTATATGAGAGGAATAGCGGGAGACGAGGGGACGCCTCGGTCCGAGCACACGGTCCACGGGTTGACGACAAGTGTTCTGCATTTATTACCAGGCATTAATTACCGATGACAGTCTGCCTGTCCGATCCTTGGTATGCTTTGGAACCGTCACCCCATTAGTCCGTCGTTTGAGTGTTCACGGACTGATGGGCAGAGGGGGCAACTGATGGGGGTAAATCTCCCACCTGACGGATCGGCCTCTGACGACGGATATACATGACGGACTCAGCGTGTTGACGGCCTGACCTTCAGTAGTCGACTGTAAGAGGGTCACCCCATGTTGTCACCAAGCACCAAAGCCCGCCTTGCCACGCACGCTTCCTTGGGAAGGTGAATCTTGTCACATACGCTGCTACTCAGCCAGATGGCTTACATAGCACGATTCCCTACCCCCAAGAAGGAAATCGTGCCCAACACGCTTGGCCACCCAGGAAGAGTCTTGCGTCCTACGCTACTCAGGGGCAATTTCGGTACAACGATACCTTCTCCAGCACGCCTCATCTAAAGGCCACTACCACCACTATAAATACCGCCACACCCTCCGAAAATCGAGGTACGCATACTAAGACCCGACTCTGGCACTCTGGAGTTGTGAACAAACACTAACTTAACCGTCGGAGGGTCGTTGGCCGGTACCACACCGGTACTTCCCTTTGAGGTTCTTCTTACTTGTGCAGGACCGTCCGGAACGCGCGCAAGCCCTGCAGCTCACTGGTTTGATTCTTGACATCATCAAGGTCCAACAATTTTAGGAAGGTTTTACACCATTTCTTGACTGATGACCGACCCGTTTAAACCATGCATCATCCTTTTAACGTGTTTCCCTCCCACAGCATTTTTGCTTGTCATTAATTGCTATCAATCTACTTTACTCTTTGTGAATCGCCCAAATTAAAAAAGTAATAATAATGTCCTTGCATTGCCTTGTGACTATGACCCCCTTTTTTCCCCCTTAAAGGATTGAAAAAAAAAAAAAAAAGTTTTATTGAAGGAAAAATAAAAGGAATACATTGAGAGGAGCGGTCCAATCCATCTCCTTCTTCAGGAGAAGGGGTCAATTTACTCTTTGTGAATCTCCCAATGAACAATGTCCTTGCATTGCCTTGTGACCATGAGCCAAAGAATGATAGGTTTCTATCTTTCTCTTTTTCTCTCCCTCTCTCTCTTTTTCTAGAATGAGGCAAAGAATGAAGTTAGATGTTTACTTTCAACTACCCAAAAATTAAATTACACCCACTCATATTGGTTTGTTTTACTAGGCTATGATTTGTGAATTGTTTTATTGGGTCACTATTTGTGAAATGAAAACTGTTACGTTTACAATATTTTCACAATAAAACTTAAGTGATAATTTGTTACTGGTTTTTATTTTGGCCTACTATTAACACTACTTTTTTTACTTACAACAAACAGTTTGCCACTCGAGATTCGTTTTGAAATTGTTATGAAAATGATGTGTCCCTAAAATTTTTCTTTGTGAGATATTTTAAGAAATGTGAAACAAAAATTGTAGCAAGAAGAATTAAGATGACATATGTCTATCTTTTTTCCCCCCCGAATGGATGATATGTCATTTTTTATTTTGTATGAATGATGACATATGTGATTTTCTTTAACAAGAATGAGGATATAGATGTTATTACTTTTCAAAATATCGATACAAATAACCTGTATTTAGGCGTGCTTTTCTACGCGTTTAATGTAAAGAGATGAAATTCTACTTCTATTTTTTTTTTTAAAGAAATTCTACTACTTAAGTGTGAGCCAAGAGCAGACACTTCCTAATGCGTTTAAGGTTCAAATTCTCCATTTTCCGTTATTGTAATTAGGGATCGAACTGAAAATCTTTTCTAGTGGAGGTCGAAACTTTAGAACCAAGATAAGGTTGTATGAAACTCAAATCATATAGACACACACGATTTCAAACATAATTATGTATTACTTTTCTATTTGCTTGAAAAATTGCAAAATGTATTAAAGTCAAATTTAGTTGCTCATTAATATAATCTTTCAACTATAACTTCAAGTATTTAACTAAGGAATATAAATGGGATTAATGATATACTCATTTACGTTAACCAATTTATACAATTTATCGTTTTTTAAATTTCTAGTTACACCACCGCGCACCCTTAGTGTGGTAGTCACTCCACAAGTATAAATGTTTGTGGGGTGTGGGGGGCAAAGGCCTGGGTTCAAGTTTCCAAAAGGGAGCTTCACACACGTATTCACTTAGATTAGGTTAGAGTAGAAATTCTATCTTGTATAAAATATATAACTATTTTCTACATCCATAATGACTACTTCCGTGGACTTCAGTCATGGTCAAAAAAAATTTGCTTATTTTTTATATATATATATATATATATAGTTAGGTTCAAGTTACACGTGGTGTAACTTTAAGTAATATTACACCAATTAATATTTTTTTATTAAATGTGAATTTTGACAAATTGACCATTGGATTACATTATCTTTATATATTCTCTATACTTGCAAAATTTCAAGGTGATCAAAGATCAATAGTCATGTCATCTATCAATTATATAAATTTAAGTTTTTGTAGTTTAAAATAATGCATAAAAGATGAGTTTATAGATTGAATAATATATAACATCCGATAAGTATGAAAATTGGCATGCATGTTTAGAACAAATAGAATATGTAATCCAACGATAGAATTGTCAAAATATAAATTCATTAACAAATTATTAGGTGGTGTAACATTGCTTAGAGTTACACTAGGTGTAACTTGAACCCAACTCATTTATATGAGATGGGTTCAAGTTACACATTTTCTAAACCGTTGAATTTAAGTAGATCTAACGGTAACAAAAAAAAAAAAAAAAACATCATTAATGCTAATATTTTTTATTGATCTCATTTATTATTTCTTATTTATAACATTCTATATTCATCACTAAACTCAAAAAAAGTGTATACATCCCTCTCTCTCTCTCTCTCTCTCTCTCTCCACCGCTTTTCCTTTCAATTTCAATTTTTATGATTTATAAAAAAATTTCTGAGTTTTGTCGATGACCATTCTAGTCCCTGCAAAATAAAATTAAGTGTACGTTTTAAGTCTTTCACAATCAGCTATATGCAATAAAGGTTTACATACCATTACTAGCGTCATGATCAAACAATAAGGTTATGGCCTGTTGTAACCGCGGTCCAGAGTGATTCCAGCAAGGTTATTGGACTTAAACAAGTGTCATTGGTAGGATTAGTTGCAAATAGCTACAAATAACTGGGACATACAATTTCTATAAATAACCTCAACATGTGTCTATTACTCAAAAAAATAACCACGGTCGAGATTATAGGATTAGTTGCAAATCAAAGTTCCCTCTCATCTAGCTCAAGGTTTTAACATGCAGAGAGAGAGAGAGAGAGAGAGAGAGAGAGAGAGAGAGAGAGAGAGAGAGAGAGAGAGAGAGATTTCTACACCATAAATTTAAATAGATCCAACAATAAAAAAAAAACCCTCATTGATGCTAATATTCTTATTCATCTCATTTATTATTTCTTATTTATGACATCCAAAGGTAGAAAAACACTCATGTCAAGTCATTATTACTCCAAGAAATTAGTAATAAATTGCATTTACTCTCCAGCATTTATCTTGAATAATAATAAAAATAAATAAAAATCTCTCATCATCATATCTCTCTCTCTTCTTCAATCTTCATATCTCTCTCTCTCTCTCTCTCTCTCTCTCTCTCATAAGCACAAATGGCTTCCTACCTCCATTGTCTTTCTATCTCTAAAAAAATAAAAATAATAATAATAATAATAATGAATAGCAACTGGTACCTATCCCAATTCCTTTCTTCGTCAAAGGCCACAACCTTGAGACACACAATATGAATATTAAGATGATGTTTGGTTTGGGTGTTTTCATCACTCAATACTCAGTTTTCATCACTCAATTGCAAGATGTTTTATTTGGATGAGTTTTGAGTTATGGTTTTCATCACTCAGTTCTCTGATTTTTGAGTGATGAGTTATGAAAACTGAAAACACATTTTATGTGTTTTCAGTTTTCATAACTCATAACTCAATGACATTTTTGTAATTAAACTCACATGGGGACCTACTCAGCCATAACTTTTGACCGGTCAACCTTCTTTTTTTTTTTCTTTTTTTTTCTTTTCTTCTCATCCAGTTAGTCTTCTTCCTTTTTTTTTTTTTCTTTTTTTTTCTTTTTTTCCTTTCTTCTGATCTGGGATTCTCCGTTCTTCCTTCTTTTTTTTTTTTTTTCCTTTTCTTCTTATCCAGTTCGTCTTCTTCCTTTTTTTCCTTTCTTCTGATCTCGTCTTCTTCGTTCTTCGTTCTTCTTCTTTTTTTTTCTTTTTTTTTTTCCTTTTCTTCTGATCTAGTTTGTCTTCTTCCTCTCTTTTTTTTTCCTTTCTTCTTTCACTGGTTCGGGTGATCTGGGTTTCTTCTTCTTTTTTTCCTTTCTTCTTTCTCGGGTGATCTGGGTACTGGGAAAAAGAAAAAAAAACTGTACCAATGACAGATATGGACCCACAAATAGTGTGAAAATATTGAGTGATGGTAACTGAGTGATGATGTTGTTTGGGTGTGATATTTTAGAGTGATGAGTGATGAGTGATGAAAATTGAGTGATGAGTGATGAGTGACCATTTTTTTAAACCAAACAAGGCCAAGCATCCTTTCTTATATTCTTTTGATGAAACCAGTAGCAATTTTATGATGGAGCCAATTTGAAAATGTTATTGTTAGTACCTTAATGAAACTGTTGAGGATAATGCTTTTGAGGTTAATTTGAAAATACAATTGAAGCATGACAATTGTAGAATGTGACATTAATAGTGGAGGTTGTTAGTTTGGTAATGTTTTGCTTCTTGTAATCTTTTTCAGTTATTTTGTCCTTCACTGCCCTTTTTTACTCTGTGCAACACAAGTAGTACCTACTACCAAAAGACCGCAAACTCCCCATGGTTAATTCTTGTTCTAGAAATTATCTCTCATGGCTTGCTCCGCCTGGGCATCAACAAAAACTTCCTTCCTTGCTTTCTCACCATTGATGCAATCACCACCACCGTTTACCCCCTTTTCATAGTCCCAAAATTTGTCAAGCAAGTCAAAGTTGATGGAAGTAGCTTATGAGATAAAGATTCAAAAATAAATAAATAAATAAATAAATATAAGAGAGAAATGAAGAAAGACAACGAGGCTGGAGAGATTTTTTTATATATTTATTTATTATTACTTTTTAAAAATATTAGAGAGAATTAATGCAATTAATCACTAATTTTTAGGACAATAAATGATATAATTATTAGTATTTTTCCACTCTTAGATCTAATAAAAATCAATGGTGTAAAAAACGTGTTACTCATTTAAAGTTATATCAGGTGTAACTTAAATTCATCTTATATATATATATATATAGAGAGAGAGAGAGAGAGAGAGTTTCAGTCTACGACGTCCACTCTTGATGATAGTTTTTTATCATTGAACCCCAAATCTTTTATTTAACTATCAAAGACTTTACCAGTTGAATTGTTCATTAATATAATTATTTTATTACAGTTTTTTTAAATCCTAATGTCTCTATTGAAAACACTAAGAAATACCAGTTGAGTTACAATGCTCTTAACATTTTTATGATAACTTCAAGTATGAAATGAGAGAAGTATATATTATAAAAAAAAAAAAAAAAACGAATAGAGAATTATATATTATACAGGATCCTAATTGTTCATTTAAACTTTTAATTGAAATTATTGTAAAACTAATAAAGCTAAAGAGAATAGAACTAGGCAATAAACAAGATTAATGTATACGGTTTATCAATTTTTAAAAGATGAAAAATACAATTTTGGTCTTTACATTTTGGGATTACAATCAATTTGGTCCCTATTATTTTCAACTTGTAGTCAGTTTAGTAATTACCGTTAATTCATTAACAAAAATTGTCTACGTGGTAAACGGTTTGCATTATTGGTACATACATAGCTAACATAATAATATAAATCAAATATTAGGCGCAAGAATCTCTTAAATTGATGCGAACCTCAATCGACACGCTTTGAGACCCAACAAATAATATTGGAATATTTGCTCAAGAAAGCTAAAATTCAGATTTTGATAGAACCCTGACCCAACGTTTATAAGTGAAACGTGAACCAAAAGTATAAGTAACTGACATTTGGCCAAATGATTATAATTGAATCACGAACCGAAGGTATAAAGTTTGAACGCCACAAGAAAGAATCCCTGATAAGTTAATAGTTCTTGAAGAACCAAAAGAAGAGCAAAGCCTTACCTTTTTCTGATTTTTATTCAATAATCTATCAAAAACGTTTACAGACTTAAGGGCCTATTTAAGGGCTCCATAAAACTTGACTAATAAGAAAATATACTCTAAAATAACTCCTAATTGATACCTAACCATATCAGGAATCAAATTTGACCTAAAAAACATTAAATGCACCTAAAAACAAGGAAATAAATCACCAAAACCTAAAATAACATTTTTTTACATAAAAATACCAAAAATAAAAATTACAATAATTAAATAGTAAATTGTGTCCTGCATCAAACCCCTCCGCTTGAAACAAACTCGTCCTCGAGTTGATCTTCGAAATCTGAAATCTTCCACTCCAAATAAACAAATATTTCGAATGCTTTAATAACTTGATTTGGTTCTAAAACTTGAATCCTTCATAAAATGTAGTATAAAATTTCTTCTCATCTACTTTCAATTTATTTGCAACATCAATCAACAAAAGGTTGATAATAAAATTAAAATTTTCTACTCCATGAAAATCAACATATTGTATTGTCATCTTCAACAAATCAACTGAGACTTGAGGATTGTGAGTTGTGCACTCATCCTCATATTTGACCTCAATTGAATCTTCTACAAAGTTCTCAATAATTACCATCTCTTTTTTTTCACTTTTTTTTTTTGGGAACTTGGTGCACGATTTTAACCTAGTGCACGTCACAAAATAAGAACGAGGAACAAAGAACACAAAAGGAACAAGATAGGATGATAACATGAAACAAAAGATTAAATGATAGAAAACTGATTTTAGAATCTGGCTCTGATACCAAATGATGCGAACCTCAATCGACACACTTTGAGATCCAACAAATAATATTGGAATATTTGCCAAGAAAGCTAAAATTCAGATTTTAATAGAACCCTGACCCAACGTTTATAAGTGAAACGTGAACCAAAAGTATAAATAACTGACCTTTGACCCAATGATTATAATTGAATCATGAACCGAAGGTATAAAGTTTGAACGCCACAAGGAAGAATCCTTAATTAGTTCACAGTTCTTAAAGTACCGAAAGAAGAGCAAAGCTTCACATTTTTCTGATTTTTATTCAATAATCTATCAAAAAGGTTTATAGACTTAAGAGCCTATTTAAGGGCTCTATAAAACTTGACAGACAAGAAAATACACTCTAAAATAACTCCTAATTGATACCTAACCATATCAGGAATCAAATTTGATCTAAAAAACATTAAATGCACCTAAAAACAAGGAAATAAATCACCTAAACCTAAAATAACGTTTTTTTACATAAAAATACCAAAAAATAAAAATTACAATAATTAAATAATAAATTGTGTCCCACATCATAAACCAAATATCTTTCTTACCCAACATAGCGATAAAGTGCATCAAACTTCCAACTGCATCCATATAGGAAACTCTTGTCATTGTCTCTCTATTCCTTGTCAGATATAAGGCAATATTCAAGGCTCAATATGTATCCATTCTCAACTGAAGTGCTTTCGAGTTTGGAATTATGCATATGGAATTGCTCTAAACTTTCTTAATGTAAATCTCTTGGGAAAATCCAAGAAGCCTCCAAGAGCGATCTGATGCGAACCTAAAATTTAGATTTGATAGAAACCCTGACCCAACGTTTATAAGAGAAACGCGAACCAAAGG
>CM066170.1:42393537-42463537 GCA_033629205.1 Lithocarpus polystachyus | reverse complement strand
CTTCGCGCAAACCTGCCCCCATTGTTCCACGAAACTTGATCTTCTTCATCCTCAATGTCATCCTCGTGGTAATCATCAGAATCATCCACGTGTGCATACCTTTCTCGCCTTCTAGCATTAGGGGTTCTTTGGGGACGCTCCTCACGCAAATTAGCAATAGCAGTATCTTGCTTGTCCAGCCGATCATGAATATCATTAAACACCACGTTCATGCGTTCAAATTGTTGTTGCATAGCCTGCAACATGATGGATGACTCCTCACCTCCTTCCTTATTTGATGTTTCACCCCTGCAAGACATAGTTTTAAAAACTACAGAAAAAAATTGTTAGAAAAAAATTCCTCACAACACTCCCTCACGTGTTTGCACTCAGATTATGTCACTCCCACTCGTGTTTCACTCTTAAATTGGCTTTTTCCCGATATTAGTCTCACACTCTCTTGCCTTTTTCCACTCGCAGCTTCCTCTTTTCAATTCTGCAATAAACTAATAAGCTTGATCAAGGAATTCAACTTGTAGTATTTAAACAAATACCAACGGCAAGAAAAACAATTTTTTTTTTTTTTTTTTTTTTGCAGTCCTTTTTTTTTTTTTTTCTACAGCTCTTTTTTTTTTCACGTTTTTTTTTTCTTTTTTTTTTTTTTTTTTTGAACTCAATGAACAGTTTTAACCTACTGCACGTTAAAGAACAAGAATGAAGAACAAAGAACAGAAACGGAACAAGATAGATTGATAACCAGAAACAAAAGATAAAAAGGATAGAAAACTGATTTTAGAACCTGAGCTCTGATACCAAATGATGCGAACCTCAACAGACTCGCTTTGAGACCCAACAAACAATATTGGAATATTGCCCAAGAAAGCTAAAATTTAGATTTGATAGAAACCCTGACCCAACGTTTATAAGAGAAACGCGAACCAAAGGTATAAATAAAAGAACCTTGACCCAATGATTATAAAGGAATCACGAACCAAAGGTATAAGTTTGAACGCCACAAGGAAGAATCCTTGATAAGTTCACAGTTCTTGAAGAACCAAAGAGAAGAGCAAAGCCTCACCTTTTCTGATTTTTTATTCAATAATTCATCCGATTACAAGGAGTGCATGCTATTTATAAGGCATGGCTGAATGAAGAAAACCTAATCCTTCTATTACAAGGAGTGGCTGAATGTAGAAAACCTAATCCTTCTATTACAAGGAGTGGCTGAATGTAGAAAACCTAAAAAACGTGCTAAATAATAAAACCCTAAATAAAACCTGATTTGGTCTGAAAATAGCAGATCCAAAATAGGAAAAACCCTAAAAAACGTTTTAAATAATAAAAGCCTAAAATTAAGGAAGATCTGGTCCAAAATTAGAAGATCTAAATTAGGAAAAGTATCTATTAACTGATTTAGGGCTGGAAAGTCAATCAGCCATAAATCTTTGCCAAAAATAACGCCCAATCACATCAGATCAGCCCTCAATAGCTTGGATTAAATTTATTAAGCCTTCATCTTCTTTTGGGCCCAGCTTGGAATGTGAATCAGCCCAAATCCCTTGAATCAGCCCATTAAGTGCTTCTTTGATCTTCTTGGATCTTGCTCTAGTAATAGGCCCAACTGGAACTTGCAATGGATCCTCGAATGCATGTTGATTCTCATCACGATCCCTTAGAAACTCAACTCCAAGCACATAATTTGCCTCTTCCATGCCCTTCATTTCACAAGTAGAGGACAATCACCCTTTGGTGGTGACAATCATCTCCATATCATTTTAAGCCAACAAGATGTCATCAACATATAAAGAAGAATAAGCAAACTCTTCCTTGATCGTTTAACATACCCACAATGGTCCTCTTCCAACATTTCAAGCTAATCAAAATAATGTCCTAATGAAATTGGTAGTACCATTGTGTAGACGCTTTCTTTAAACCATAAGTGAAATGCTTAAAGCATCATACTTTGCACTCTTGTTATTTGATCTAAATGTCAATAGATTGATTCATATAGATCTCCTCATTTGATTCTCCATTGATAAAGATGTCCTCACATCCATTTGGAAGAGCTCCAGATCTAATTGTGCAACAAAGGTTAGAATGAGGTGAATAGAGTAAAATCTAACTACTAAAGAGAAAGTTTTGTAGTACTTTATGCACATTACATGGGACTAGACCAAAATGGGCATTTGCCCCTTTTGCTCAAAACAAGTAACAAAATGCCCCTGTACTGAAACTATTTAGCCATATGCCCCTGTTTTAAACTCAATTTTCTAAAAATTGAGTTTTAATGAAAAACTCGATTTTTAGAAAATCGAGTTATTGGCAAAAAATTAAAAAAAAAAAAAAATTTTACATGGAACTCAACATTTTGCAAGTAACTCGATTTTTTAAAAATCAAATTTAAAAACAAGGGCATTTTGCTAGATAATTTCAAAACATGGACATTTTGCTATTTGTTTTGAGCGAAAATGACAAATATTCATTTTGGCACATGGGACTGATGGGAATGTGTTACAAAAGGGGGTGTAACACCGTAACTCCATTTTTGTAGCGAATACATTTGTTTTACTAACGCATTTGTCTAACTAATGCAAAGAGATGAAGGAACTCCTCGTCTCCTCCTCTTCACGGTCAGACATACTCTTAGATTCTCATTGACGTGGTTCTTTGGCCGTGAATTTCATGTGCCTTACTCTAAAAGCAAATAACACCATGAGCTACAATTATTAAAGTCATGACAGCGTGAATTACAACATAAAATAGCGACCCTAGGTATGTGAATTTGACTATAAGTATTTTTTTTCCTGACCCTAGGTATGTGCTTGTTTTCTAATTTTCTTTCGTATTTCAATTGAATTTGATTATAAGTTTTTTTTTTTTAAAGAGTTTTAATGTATAGCATCTGCTTTGCTCTGCTTTTGATAATAGAGCTTTATTATCAGATCAAGAGATAGTTCTCAAATCTTTTATTCAACTATTAGAGACTTTACCAGTTGAGTTAACTATTTCGAACCTTTCTCATGTACACCCATATGATCTTAGTATCTTATAATTTTTTTTAATAGAAACTTTGGAAGAAAATGGTCACTTGCTCCACGTGTCTCAGCCATTGTTATCACTTATATCATTCAACAATGACTTTCCATAGTTTATATTTTCCTTAATGATATTCAAAAATAAATAACTTTTCATAAATAGTTGTAATATGTACTTTATAATTTTTCCTGGTATAGAGCTTCAAAAATGACATATATGAAACATGACAAGTGTAGTCGTGGGATCTTTGATAGCTAATTCAAATATTATCAGATCAAGAGATAGTTCTCAAATCTTTTATTCAACTATTAGAGACTTTACCAGTTGAGTTAACTATTTCGAACCTTTCTCGTGTACACCCATATGATCTTAGTATCTTATAATTTTTTTTAATAGAAACTTTGGAAGAAAATGGTCACTTGCTCCACGTGTCTCAGCCATTGTTATCACTTATATCATTCAACAATGACTTTCCATAGTTTATATTTTCCTTAATGATATTCAAAAATAAATAACTTTTCATAAATAGTTGTAATATGTACTTTATAATTTTTCCTGGTATAGAGCTTCAAAAATGACATATATGAAACATGACAAGTGTACGTCGTGGGATCTTTGATAGCTAATTCAAATATTATCAGATCAAGAGATAGTTCTCAAATCTTTTATTCAACTATTAGAGACTTTACCAGTTGAGTTAACTATTTCGAACCTTTCTCGTGTACACCCATATGATCTTAGTATCTTATAATTTTTTTTTAATAGAAACTTTGGAAGAAAATGGTCACTTGCTCCACGTGTCTCAGCCATTGTTATCACTTATATCATTCAACAATGACTTTCCATAGTTTATATTTTCCTTAATGATATTCAAAAATAAATAACTTTTCATAAATAGTTGTAATATGTACTTTATAATTTTTCCTGGTATAGAGCTTCAAAAATGACATATATGAAACATGACAAGTGTACGTCGTGGGATCTTTGATAGCTAATTCAAATATTTAAATAAATTTATATCCTCCAAATAATTGATTGATCAACAATTTTATATAAATCGAACTACTAATCAATCATCCAAAAACAAAAACAAAAAAAAAAACCTCTAATCAACTTATCGACTTCAGCTTCTTATTAAAAATAGGGCGAAATGACTTACATATTTTTTCTTTGAATTTTTTTTTTTTTTTAGTATAAGCGAATGGATCGAATCTCATATCTCTTATTTAATTATCAAAGATTTTACAAAATTTTATATATATATAAAGATTTTACTAGTTAAGCTAACTATAAGTCTACAACCCACAGCTTTAAAATTGATTTTTTTTTTTTTTGCTTTAAAAAAAAAATTGAATTTTTTTTAGCAGAAAAAAAAAAGAAGGAAAAAAAAAGGAAAGAAAAAAAAAAGGGTTATAATAGAGGCCAAACAGTCGCTACAACAATTGGACCGCTGAGCTGGGCTGAGGTGGGGCCCAACTTGACCTGGTGTTGTTAGCTGTCTTGTATAGAGACAGACAGTGCCGCTTTCCAACAGTCAGTTAAAATGTGCGACGCTGTCGTCTGCCCCAACCTTGCCGGTTTCAACGGTTATCGTCGCCAACACTTTCCACGTGTCTCCTAATTAAGATGACCCATTTGTTCTTCTAATTTTGTTTGACTCTGTTCACTTAGTCATCGTAACTCATAGGGCATTCCTTTTGGCCCCCCTGCCTTGTGTTTACATTTTAGAAAGAAAAAGAAAACAAAAGAAAAACATTGGATTGGATGTATGCTTCATCAAGAATCATTGGTAAATTTCAAAATAATAAAATAATATAAGCTACTATTTGAAGAATATAAATCATATAATGCCAAGTTTTTATCAAAATCCAAACATTACAATAAATTATAGAATAATATAAAATAAATAATAAATTTCCTTCTAAATTTCTTGAATTTTTTTAATTCAATTTTGATTAGAGTAGTATTTTAATTTTATTCTTTTTTTTTTTGAGATAAACGGTAGAGATTTTATTTAGTTTTTAGTAAAAGAGTTTCACTCAAAGAAACCAAATGAATAGTTTTAATGTATTGATAGTGAATCCGGAATTTTGTGTACAACATGTTAATACTTATAGTAAGCTAAAATGTATGTACGACATATGCAAACCAATTTTTATTATTAGAAAATTGTGATAGATTATTGTTAATTGGGAGTAATATTTTTTGAAATTTTTTTGAAAGTTTAGCTATAGCGTTTCACATTATTTTTAATGTTTTAATAATAAAAGGAGAGAGCATCTACTTTTTTTTTTTTTTTTTTTTTTTTTTTTGCAGAAGAAAGAGAGTGTCTACTTGATGCAACTATAGCGTGTAAGTAAGATATAAGCTGGCCATAGTATGATCTGAGGTCATATAATATTAATCTCACTGTGAATATTTTAGAGACAATAATTAAATGAATGACAGTGTACCAAACATCTTATCTTTTACATGGAATAAGTTTTTGTGTTTATGTTTAATAAATATTATTCACAAATTTATATAAAGTTCTATTACATTTTACATGGAATAAGTTTTTGTGTTTGATAAATTTTAGTCACAAATTTATACAAATTTCCATTACACTTAGTTAGTAGTGACCATTGAAAGCGTTAATTGAAAAAAAAAAATTTTAACTTCTTGATGTTAGTTAAAAAATTTAAATTATAGGATTTATTTGAATCCACCAAAGAGTATAAGGAATTATGTCATTTGTCAGTTCTTTTTAATGAAGTTTAGATATTTGATGCAACCACTAATTTTTAAGATCCAACTTTTATTGCATAGAATATGATTTGAGCCGTGAATGATCTTGCCAATGTATAGAACCCTAATAATAAATCCTTATAATTGTTGAATAACTTGAACCAGTAAGAAATTTACATGATATCAATTTAACACGTGGCAAATAAATTAGTACATATAAGCTGTAAATGTATCATACTAATTATTTATTTTACCCGCATGAAATTTTAGTAACCACCGAAGACAATAAACCTATTAATATATAAAAATTGGTAATTTAAAATAAATAGAAATTTAAAATTTTATTTATTTTTATCACAATAACTTAAAAAACTTGGATTGGACCAGCCGGTTGAACCAAATTAATCGCATATGGGCCACCAATTCAATAAAAAATAAAGTTAGACTTGAACTTGCTCAAACTACGACCAAGCTGATCAATTTGTTAAACCATTCATGGTTTTACTTATTGGGTTTAATTTTATTTACTAGAAATTCTCAATAACAATGGCAACCAAACATCCTAGAGTCATCGACGTCAGTTGTCGAATTGATTTAGTCTTTGATTTACCTGTCGGTTATCGCAGTTAATATTACTCATAACAATGAAGGTGGATACATTTTGCTCCATTGATGTTTAGAGATCTCGGACAGCCTTCGGTGGTTACCTCGTGATTATTGTGCTGTTTGAGTGAGAGAGAGAGAGAGCTAAGAATTTTTTTTAATTACATTATAATAGAGTTTTATAATTTTCTTTAATTACTTTATAATAGAGTTTTTGAGATATTGTTCAAAATTTCTCAAATATTTTGAAATATAAGAAAATATCTATCTAACTATAATAAATGGGTAAAAATATGATTTTATTTTAATCAATATATACTTGAACATATTTAGATAATTTTTCAGTCAATATTGCTAATTATTACATTGGTTTTTTAGTCTATTTTCATATTAACTAATAATTAGTGAATATGTGAAGGTGATATCCACCTTACCCACTATCACAATTTGAATTTGTTTCAAATTATGAAATATATTGAGAACTAGTTATTTGCTCGTGCTTTGCATGATTTATTTTCCAATTTATTATAGTTTATAAATATTATAAGCAGACATGTTATCAAAAAATTTAAAAGCACTATTTATCTGAGAGAATGTGTTATTATTATTATTATTATATGCGGAAGCTTTTTATTGTTATTTTACGTGGTCCTCTATTAATTTATGTTCGAATCTAACTAGAAATTTTTTTGATACACGCACACACTAGACTCATCACACTTATTTTGTGCGTGCAATAATGTTCTTTATTTATTTATTTGTTTTTTTTTTTTTGTTTAATGTAATAATATTTAAAAATGATATATAACTAACCATGTGTATTTTTTTTTTTTTAAGAAAGAGGTAAGGTAACATGAAATAATGTTTAAAAATGAGATAGAGATAGTGCCCTAGTTTTTAAGCTAAATGGAGAAGATAAAAGAAAAAATCTAAAACTTAGAAATAGTAAATTACTCTTTTAACCAGTTTGTGTTTTTTTTTAGAATCCTCTTATATATCGTGTTTATATATATATATATATATATATATTGTAAATGGTCAAATAAATTGTAACGAATATGTTAAAATAAATTAATAAATTCATTCAACAAAAAAATGTATTAAAAAAAAAATCTACACACCAATAGTTAATAGTAGAAATGTGAGTTCTAGTTAGCTAACTGGTAGAGTCTCTGATGCTTGAATAAGAGATTTGAGATTCAATTCCGCTTACACAAAAAACTGATTGGTGTCTTAATTTGATAATAAAGAGCTATCATAAAAAATGGACGTCATAGGTTGAAACTATAATAATAATAATAATAATAATAATAATAATAATAATAATAGAAGTGACATAAGATTTGCTATGAAAAAAGAAGAAGAGAAAATCAATTGTAAGCATATCTATGGAGAACATCAACAATAATAGAACTCCATCAGCATTGAGATAAATGATGTGAGAAGCTTTGTATCTCTTCTTTTATTGCTAATTAAAAAGGAAGTTTCGAAATAGAACTTCTTCAACTGCAAAAGAAGGGAAACTCAGGGATTCCATCTCTCTCCCGCTCTCCTTAAAAAATTTATTGAATTTTTCAGTGACTTTCTATCTATGAATAACATCAACAACAATGTTTAAATAAATTATTTTCTATTTACTTTATTTATCAAAGAAAATAGAAAATAATTTGAAAAATGAAAAGAAATTTGATAGAATACGAAAAGAGAAAGATAAAATAACTTGAAAATGAATGAAAGTTTAACAAAGTCATACCTTTGTGAAGATTCTTTTGTTGCATTTGGAATTCATGGTGTTATATGTTAATATATAGTGCAATTTTTGTCTATTAATAAAATTTAAGGTTTTCATTTTTTGGTTTTTAGAGGGGATGAGTAGGCAAGAGTTACAACTTACAATACTAAAGAAAATGGAGAGTTATGAGTTACAAATGATGATAAACAACTCATTATTTTTTTAATAGAGAATATAACCCATTAAATTGCAGTTATTTTTAGAAAATATTTTTTCTATTTTTTTTAAAACCATTTTTCCTATTTTATAATTACATTATTTATTATCAAATGGTCAAATGTGAATAGTAAATTGCAATTTGTAATATATTATAATATTATATATATTATTAAATGCAAAATATTTATAACATACCATTAATTTAGGTTTAAATTTATTGCCAAATGTCACATGTGATGTGTTATGGACAAATTGCTTCTTGCCATGTAGCAATATTCATTTACATCATTCAAAATATATTGAAAATTACGCCACTTGTCATTGTTGCGTACATCCACTAGTTGTGGAATCCAATTTTTATAATATACTAGCATTATTCCCGTGAGTTGCACATTTTTGGATAAAAACTTTTAGAATAATTTTATTGAAAAATAATAAATTAATAATCACTTGAGTCTAGATCATATAAATTGTATATGAAGTATTATTCTTTAGATTCAAACAATCACATAACATATTTATATGAAAAAATTTCCTGAATTTAATAATTAAAAACCTAAGGAAACTTAACTAGAGGATTTTCATTTGCCAGAATATTTGTAGTACATCTAAAATTTGCTATGCACTTGAAGAGTATAAAGTACATGGTATTTTGTTTTTCAAACCTTTATTTAGAGTTACTTTTCGATACAGTAATGGTCTCTTTTATTTAAACAACATCTCCTTAAAAATGAGCGGAGAGTCATGAAAATTTAATATTAAAAGAGTCCTAAGAGCACCAGCACTAGTAGGTGCAAACTAGAAAAAAAAAAAAAAAAAAGTGCACATTTTTACATATTTTTGCTCAAAATTTGCCCACGTCAATCCTTCTATACTACTGTAGATATCCATTATTGCTACAGTAAGAGCAACCACATCAGCCCTTGTATAGTCTTCTAAAATAGAAAAAGGTATCAATTTTTCACATTTTGAGTAAAAAAACACTCACATTAGTGGGTGTAAAAATGTGTAAATATACACATTAGCTACAGTAAGAGAAACCACATCAGCCCATCTGTAGTCTTCTAAAATAGAAAAAAGTACAAATTTTACACATTTTAAGCAAAAAAACACTCACATCAGTGGGTGTAAAAATGTGTAAAGATGTAAATATTTCCATGAGCTACAGTAACCGTGTATATTTACACGGTTACTGTAGCTTGTTTATCCATTATTTTAATATTATCTTTGTACAACATTTAATATTTTAATGATTTTTTCTCTCTCCTTGCCTCTGATCTCACTCTCACCTGACTCTCTCTTTGTCTTTGCTCTCATCTCACCTCACTCTCCCACCGTATTAGCTAAATTGAAATCCCAAAAAATTATAGACCATGAACTTGTGAGAAGGTAATGAAAGAAAATTTTCCAAAACAAAGCTTGGCCATAAACTTCACCTTTTGAACTACAAAACAAAGAGATCCCCACTCTTTTTCAAATCATTGTCCACCTCCTCAGGTCAAAAGCATCGGCTTTGGGTGGTGGTGTTGTGTGTCCGGGTTTGAGTTGTAGATCTGGGGCAGCGTGGGTGACAATGGTGGAGATTTGCGCTATCTGGTGGCGGTGGTAGGTAATTTAGGATTTTAGTTTGGCTAAAATGGCGGGTTTTGGGTTTTTAGTTTCTGCTGTGAAATTTTTTCAATTTGGCTCAAGAGATGATGGTGAAATTGCAGATTTGTTTGGCGAGAGAGAGAGAGAGAGAGAGAGGCCATGAGTGAGATAATAATAAAAAATGGTAAAAGAATGAATATTTTATTGAATAAATGTGTAGAATAGATAGACTGATGTGGGTGTTTTGTAAAAATAGATGTGTAAAATAGAAAATTTTGGTTTTAGATGTGCAAATTTATAAAAATTTTGTATCCACTGATGTGGATGCTCTAATCGTGTATATCAGTGGGTGCTCTAACCGTGTATATTTACATAGTTACTGTAGCTCGTTTATCTTTTATTTTAAATTTTTTTCTCTCTCCTCTCATTTCCTCTAACTCTCACCTCTCTCTTTTTCTCATTTCCTCTATCTAGTATTTTATATTTTTTTCTCTCTCCTCTCAATACCTCTGACTCTCACCTCTCTCTTTTTCTCATTTCCTCTCTCACCTCACTCTCACTGATCAACTCTCTCACATGCCATCAGATTAACTCTCTCATTTCATTAGATCACCTCACTTTCATCGACTCAAGCCCCGTCGCCAATTTGTTGTGGATCAGATCAACTCTCTCAAATCACGGTTGCTGGTTTTCTCTTGATCGCTGATTAGGTTGTGGTGGGCTATTTCTCTTGATCGCCGATTTTTTCTTTGGGTTTTTTTTTTTCTTCTAGTTTTTTGGTTGAGCTTGAGGCTGACGTGATAGTGATTGTGGGTGTGGGTTGATGGAATCAGTGATTGTGGGTGTGGGTCGGTGGGTTGCTTGTTTGTTCTTTGGGTTGTTTTTCTGGTTTTCTGGTTTTTTTACTAGTTTTTTTTTTTTTTTTTTTTTTTTTTTTTTTTTTTTATGCTGGTGTCGATCTTGTTGGTCAGTGGGAAGCCGGAGGTTGGGTTGATGATGGTGGTTGCTTGATGATGGTGGCTGTGGGGGTTGTGTTGAGAGATGACAGTGTTAAAGGAAATGATTATTTTATTGAATAAATGTGTAAAATAGATAAACTGATGTGGGAGTTTTGTAAAAGTGAGTGTGTAAAATAGAAAAAGTATATTTTTTCTTGCAAAATAGGTGGAAATATAACACTAACTGATGTGGTTGCTCTAACCGTGTAAATTTACATGGTTACCGTTGATGGGGAAGACGAAGTGTAGCTCGTCATTGAATAGTCATCCATAGAATGCGAACTCGTCCTGGGGTAGAGTTTCATGAGATATGGAGCACTGTGGTAATTATGCTGCCCCCTCCCCTTTGGCATAGATCTCAAGAGAAGCCCGTCTAGACCTAGAAAGGTCATCCAGACATGGACGATCCTTAATACAATCTCAATCCACATGAACAAATGAATCAAACAACGTGGTAAGAGCCTGATATATCATTATAACTTCTTATCGAATACTCAACTCCCAATAACAATTATCCTCTGACCTCCACAAAAGTGGGAGAAGTTACAAGACAAGTAACCGCTTCCATAACACTATATAAACACTCATTTATGACAATAAAGGTAAGTTCTTCTTTTTAGAAATTTCCTGAGATTTGGAATTCCAGGTTTTGAGGAGAAAAACTAACTTCATCATCAGAGGATTCTAGGCCGGTCACATCGGTTGCCTTTGATTCTGTGCTTTTCTTTTTCAGGCCCTTGAAATCATTCAAGCTTGAAGCATCCAGCCTACTAATTTCCTGTGTAACATCAGTTGGCGCCGTCTGTGGGAAGAAGTTTTTGCATTTTTTGTAATATTTTTCTCCGACAAAAGGTTGCATGGTTCGGACAAGATCAAGGGCCACTAGCCCAGGCCACCAAGAGAGCAGGGATGCTTCTAGCAATCCCCACAGTGATCGACAGTCAGCGCCAGTCACACAGCTTTCTTCCATCCAACACATACAATCCATGGCAGCCGTCATGGCGGAGTTAACTCGTCAAAACCAAGAATTGGCTCGGGAGATTAATCTGAGACAGCATCATGAAGGACGTCATGAAGGATACACAGAAGGACAAGCACAAAGTCAAGAAGATAGAAAAAATGCTGAGCCCGAGAGCCAATCAAGGGGCACTGCTTCACGAAGGGTGCCGCACTTGGAGAGGGAAATGGACCAAATGAGAAAGGCCATGGATGAGATGAGAGAGAACATGAGAAGGACAAATCCCGTAGAGGATTTGGTTCATTGAACAGATTCCCCTATCACGGCGTCCATCAACGGTCACCCCTTGCCCCCAAAGTTCAAGATGCCTTTCTTGAATTTGTATGATGGGACGCGAAACCCTTTCAATCATATTGCTACTTTTAAGATAACGATGCATCTTCAGAGGGTTCCAGACGAGATTATGTGCAGGGCTTTCCCTACTACCCTCAAAGGACTAGTGCGAGTGTGGTTCAGCAAAATACTCCCGAATACCGTGAGTTCTTTTGAAGAACTAAGTAAGTTGTTCGTCAACAATTTCATCAGAGGGCAAAGACACAAATGTTCCTCGTCTAGTCTGTTAACTATAGAACAAGGAGAAAATGAAAGCTTGCGGTCCTTCATCACTCGTTTCAACAGGGAAGCCTTGACGGTGGACGAAATGGACAACAAGCTACTATTGGCGGCCTTCTATAACGGTGTTAATTCTGACTTATTCATCCACAAGCTTTATGAGCAAGAGCCTTAGACCATGGCCGAACTCGTCCATTCAGCCCAAAACTTTAGGAATGCAGAAGACGCAATCATAGCTAAGAAGAGGAAGAGAGCTGAGAGAATGGAAGTAAACCTTATGCGTCACTCCGAGCAAGGTCCTCGTCTAAAGAAAGGATGGACAAAAGAAAAGAAAGACCGAGACAACAAGAAGGTAGGCCCTTCAGCATGGAGTCAACAATACACGTCATTGAACATACCACTTGAGCAAGTTCTCATGCAAATCAAGGACGACCTTTCTTTGAAGTGGCCGAAGAAAATTAAGGGAGATCCCAACAAGTGTAATAGGAACAAGTATTACCACTTCCATAGAGACCATGGGCATGACATGGATGAGTGTTTTGACTTGAAGCAGCAAATTGAAAATCTCATTAGACAGGGAAAATTCAAAAATTTCCTTAAACGAGATCATAAAGATAAGAAGTTAAAGGGGAAAGTAGAAGAGTCGTCACGACCCCCACTTGGAGAAATAAGAGTTATCATAGGAGGAATCTCGACTGGACAATATTCTAAGTCCAGAAAAACGTACTTGAAAGTGGTGCAGAACGTTCAACTGTCTGAACAATCACCAAAGACAAGGGCAACGGACAAGCAACCCATCACGTTCACGGACAAGGATGCTGAAAGGATTCACCACCCCCATGACAATGCCATCGTCATTACTTTGCTCATTGCTGACTATACGACTAGAAGGGTATTGGTGGACAATGGAAGTTTAGCAGACATTCTGTATTATCCTGCTTTTTAGCAGATGTAGCTTGGACGAGATCAACTTCGTCCAGTGAATTCACCTTTGGTAGGGTTTGGAGGAATGAAAGTGCAGCCTATAGGCATTGTTACATTACTTGTGGTGGTGGGGACACACCCACAACAGATAACCAAGGATGTAAATTTCATTGTAGTAGATTGCTCGTCATCTTAAAATGCCATAATTGGAAGGCCAATCTTAAATAGTTGGAAGGCAGTCACGTCTACCTACCACTTGTCAGTCAAGTTCCCTACAAAGTATGGGGTAGGACAAGTGCAAGGAGATCAGCTAGCAGCAAGATAATGCTATTTGGTCATGTTGGCCATGGACGAACAGGTAGAGTTGTGGTAGAGCCCACTGAAGCATTGGAAGACATTCCTCTGGACGAGGATAACCCCGAGAGGTGTACAAGGGTTGGAGCGAATATGGAAGAGAAAATGAAGCAAGATCTTGTCCAATTCTTAAAGAAGAGCATTGATGTGTTTGCATGGAGTCATGAGGACATGTCGGGTATAGACCCTAATGTTATTACCTACCGTCTAAATGTATATCCTTCCTCTAAACCTGTAAGATAGAAGAAAAGAGTTTTTGCTCCTAAAAGAGACAATACCATTAAAGAAGAGGTTCAAAAGTTGACTGCGGCTAAGTTTATTTGAGAGGTTTATTATCCAGATTGGTTGGCCAATATAGTAATGGTCAAGAAAGCTAATGGTAAATGGAAAATGTGTGTGGACTTCACCGATCTATACAAAGCCTGCCCTAAGGATAGTTACCCATTGCTGCGTATTGATCAGTAGGTGGACTCGACTACAGGTCATAGATTGCTAAGCTTCTTGGACGCTTTCTCCGGATACAATTAGATAAGGATGGACGAAGCAGACCAAGAGAGAACATCCTTAATCACAAGTCAAGACTTGTTTTGTTACGAGGTGATGCCCTTCGGTCTAAGAAACACAGGGGCAACACACCAAAGGTTAGTTAACTATATGTTTTGTCCACAGATCAGACGGAAAGTAGAAGTTTTTGTAGATGATCTGCTGGTGAAGACTCTAGACGAGGGGAGGCATTTGGACGACCTGCAAGAAACCTTTGAATCTCAACAAGTGTGCTTTCAGAGTTTCATCAGGAAAATTCCTCAGATTCATGATTTTGCATAGGGGAATTGAAGCAAATCCTAACAAGATTCAAGCAATATTGGATATGACGCCTCCGCGAAGTATCAAAGAAGTCCAGTCTCTTACCGGATGAGTTGCTACCCTTAATAGGTTTGTCTCTAAAGCTATTGACAAATGTTTACCTTTTTTCAAGGTTCTTAGAAAGGCATTTGAATGGACGAACGAGTGCCAAAAAGCTTTCCAAGACCTGAAGACGTACCTCACTACGACTCCCTTACTAAGTCCGTCTATACCTGGTGAAGAGTTGTATTTGTATCTGGCAGTGTCCCCACATGCCGTGAGCTTGGCTCTGATTAGAGAAGAAGGAAGGGTACAAAAACCGGTCTACTATACAAGCCGAGCGTTAAGAGGGGCGGAAGGACGATATCCAATGATGGAAAAATTAGCCTTCGCTTGGGTTACAACAGCCTCCAGGAAGTTGAGGCACTATTTTCAAACTCATGTTATTAATGTCTTAACGGACCATCCACTAAAAAAGGCAATGAACAAGTTAGAAGCTGCCGGATGACTGATTCAATGGGCAATAGAATTTAGTGAATTCGATGTCAGGTATCGGCCAAGGAATGCGATAAAAGCACAAGTACTGGCGAACTTCATTGCGGAGTTTACCCGAATCAAGGAGAACTAGACGAGCAGTACAAAGTTCAAAAATGAGTCGTCAGTGTGGACGGCTCGTCCACGTTATATGCAGGAGGAATTGGAGTTATACTCAAATTCTAGAAGGAGATAAGTTAAGGTATGCAGCACGTTTGGAATATCAAACCACCAACAATAAAGCTGAATATGAAGCTCTCCTTAAAGGATTGAAAAAGGCTAAGTCCTTACGGGTGGAGTTAGTGATAATCCAAGGGGATTCTCAGCTAATCATCAATCAAGTGAATGGGATGTGTGAAGCGAAAAAAGGCCGAATGAAGAAGTACCTAAATAAGGTAAGGCAGCTAGTCAAGAAGTTTAAAGAAGCCAGTTTTGTTCAACTCCCTAGAGAGGAAAACATGGAAGCAGATGTCTTGGCAAAAGCAGCCTCAGCAGGGGAAGCTATGGATGAGTTTGATAAAATCCAATATATGCCAAGCATAGATTGGAGAACTAGATGACTCTAATATTCATCTATCTCAAGAATGGAAGGCTTCCGGAGGACAAGGACGAGGCCAGGAAGTTGAGGATCAGAGCTTCAAAGTATGTTTTCATAGACGAGGTACTGTATAAGCAAAGTTTCTCTCAGCCCTACTTAAGGTGCTTAGCCCTGAATGAATTAAACTATGTATTGAGAGAGATTCATGAAGGGGTATGTGGGAAGCACTCTGGAGCGAGGGCATTGGTTCATAAGGTCATTCGTGTAGGTTATTACTGGCCAACTATTCAAACAGACGCAAAGGCTTATGTCAAGGTGTGTGACCAATGCCAACACTTTAGTAATATTCCTAGGTAACCGTTAGAGTACCTGACCCCGATGATGGCCCCATGGCCCTTTGTACAATGAGGATTAGATATCTTGGGCCCCTTCCTACTAGGGATGAAGCAAATGAAGTTTTTGTTGGAAATAATATGTTTGTAGCGCATACAAAACATACGCAGCGGAAAATTAATAGATCTACTTCATTCGCAATTAATAACATGTGCTATGTAAATTTCAAAATATAAGAACAAGAGAGTGTACCTTGGTATGGTGAATTTCAAAACCGTAGATGAAAAGCACTTGTGAACACTTTTAATCTTCACTCCAATTCCACTTGATACCCAAGATGTGTGGTCTCTCAATCAGTTCTATGTGTTTATTCTAGAAAAAAAATGAAGGAGTCTCTTACACCAACATACAAACCATTTCATGTTAATAAAAATTCTGTATGTTTCTCTCCACATAACTGCTTATCTAATTGGGCTAGCCATTTGTGCCTTCCCAATTGGGCTTTAGTGTGTGGCTTGGAGTGGGACCAAAAGGGAACAAATAAGACACTAGCTCCAATGGGCCTTGGGCTTTTCTGTCAACTCTTGACAAGTCCAAAGTTACCATTAATTATATTTAATACCACTATATAAATATAATTGCACTCTAAGCCTTATTAATAAATTATATTCCAAGACTTAATTGTACATGCAACTCCTTCAAAAAATATTCGTAGTAATACAAAGTCATGAATATAGACAGCCATTTTGTAAATTACTACATCTTAATCCTTGAGTACTCGGTTTAATCCTTTTAAGTTATTCATCATATATTTATGAAATCTAATTTCATAAATATATACTTTAGTCTTACTAAAGTGGTTAGGCTTCTCTGAATAACTAAATTCATTAAACTTATCTTAAGGGAATATTTTCTATCTCTGTTAAGAGACTATGAATTCCATCTTGAGAATATATGTTCCATTAACACTAAATGTGGCTACCCAATATACTGAGGTTTTGATTGTTACTTTAGATCTTACTCCTGATATAACAAAGCAACCTACACTTCATGATCAGGTCCATTATTTTCTCAGGATTAAGAGTTCATGTGAATAGAAGTCGTGAGATTTATTATTCAATTGACAGTTGTTAGGAGAATAATAAAACTCACAGCGGTCCAGTTCAATATGTCTTAACTCTTAAAACATATCAACATATCAACTAGAAGTCTCCACTTCCATGATCAAGACAAATCATCTTAGTTAATATGTTATAATCTTCGCAGATGAAATGCCCAATTTCATCACCGATTACGAACTAAAATTTCGAGTTTACAAAAAACTTGTGATCTATATCTTCTGTGACTAAATCACATGCTATGCATCTCATGGACTATATGATAATGTCCGAATATTCATGTCACCATTATTTTAGATAATAATAAAACAAATTTACCAATCATAATATTAAGTCATACATAATGTCAAACATGATGTCATACTTGATATCATACATAGCATCATACAATAGGATTTAAGGGTACTAATCCTAACAGTTTTTGGTGGTTGGTATTGATTATTTCACGAAGTGGGTGGAAGCAGAACCCCTAGCAAAGATCACAGAACAAAATGTCAAGAACTTCGTCTAGAAGAACATTGTGTGTAGGTTTAGGGTGCCAAGGGTATTGATATCAGACAACGGACGACAATTTGATAATGCATTTTTCAAAGATTTCTGCAAACACTTCGGAATTCAAAATCATTACTCCTTACCTGCCCACCCTCAAGCAAACGGTCAAGTAGAAGTAGCAAACCGATCCTTATTGAAGATCATCAAGACTCGACTTCAAGGGGCAAAAGGACTATGGCCAGACGAGTTACCAGGTGTTCTGTGGGCATATAGAACGACTGTGAGAACCCCCATAGGGGAGACTCCTTTCAAACTAGTCTATGGAAGTGAAGCAGTGATACCTGCAAAAGTGCACATGGCCAGTCAAAGGGTGATGAAGTACCAATGCGAGGATAATGAAGATCAATTGCGCCTTAACCTTGATCTTATAGACGAGATAAGGATGGATGCGGAGCAAAGGACAGCAAGGTATAAAAACCTCATGTCCAGACAATATGATGCAGTGGTGAAACCTAGACGTTTTAACATAGGGGACCTCATCCTAAAAAGGGTCTCTTTGGCAACCAGGAATCCAGCTTATGGCAAATTGGGACCTAATTGGGAAGGACCCTACAGGGTTATCAATTGCAAAAGACAAGAGTCATATTACTTGGAAGCCCTAGATGGGAGAAAGCTGGAGCACCTTTGGAATGTTGAGCACCTGAGAAGGTATTATCAGTGAAATATCAACCTAGACGAGCATTGTCTTGGACGAGGCCTTTCATCCTGGACGAACCAAAGTTCATATTACTCTCTGTTGCATGTGTTGTTAACATTATATGTTGTGTTTTAATTCCTTAAGGGTGTGTTAGTTTTAAGTTAACTATGGATGAAATCATAAACTTTGATGTTTGTACGAATAAGGCACTAGCTTCCAAAGTATGTGCCATACTTGTGGACGATGTTTATATTATGAAAATGGTTTGGATTTTCAAATACATGTGATATAGAAATCTTCTTAATAGCTTCATTCACAAAAAAGGCTAAGGTCTAAAGACGAATGAAAATCTCTGGACGAAGGGATGTAACGTCTAAGCTTTCCTCGAAATAAGAATAAAGCAAAAACAAGGCATATTCGTCCAAATAAGAGACGAGCTGAAGCCTTAAACGAGTTAGTCCAACCATGGACGAGGAAATGTGCAAGTAAATATAGTCCATAGGACAGGACCTCAACTAGAACAATCCAATCTTTGGATGAGTAAAAAAGTTGAACCTTAAACTTTATGGACAAAAGAAAATTAGCAACTTACCCAAAGACGAGCAAAGAATCGTCAAACTTATGGACGAGGGGTAATGCTGAGTTGAGTCTACATAAGACTAACAAAAATAACACTATCCATGGATGAGTTATAATTCAAAACTTCAAAGAATGGTGAAAGAAGCTGAACATGATCAAATTTGAATCATGGATGAGCCAAGGTTGAGATTACTATCTTGGATGCAAAATAAGTTCGTCCATGCAACATTTTAGTAAAAAAAAAAAACATTCATTCATTAATTAAAAGGGTGGACAACCTACGTCTAAAAACCCTTATATAAAGTAAAAACAAACAAGGCAATTGTTTAAAAGCTTGTCCTAAAACTATGGACGAGATAACTGTACTTAAGTTACATTGAATGGTCCAACACAACGGGCCAAATAAGAAAAAATAAAATAAAATAAATACAAATAAAAATATAAAAGCTTCGTCTTCACTGGAGGGTATCAGCATTAGGGTTAACCTGGTTCGGCTGGGTGGTGACATCATCCTCAATATTGACATCTTCTAAGCTCGTTTGGAGGAGGGAGCTTGTAGTAGCACCACCAAGGTTGAGTTTGATGGAGCTAAAGTCAACCTCAGGGAAGTTTTCCATAGCATCCATCCTAAAATCTTCAAACCCGGCTGCATAGTTAGTGTCCATAAGTCTGTAAAATGCTTGGACGCCTTAAACTCTGCAACCGCGTCTCCCTTTGCTTTTTCAAGAAGGGTACTCAACTCGTCATTCCTCTTTTGGAGGTGATCAAGACGAGTATCCTTCTCTATAATATCAGTCTTCAGTTCCTCAACATGGTTCTGCAACTCCTTAACCTCGTCCTTGGCCTTAGCCGCCACCTCAGCCCACCTCTTACATTCTTCCTTCACCTCCTAAACCTTGGTCTCCAGCAAGATCCTCGTCTTATCCAATTCTGTGGCCTGCCTGGATACTGCAATGAATTTTAACATTGCCTGTTAAAAGGTAAGGACAAAACAATGGTTAGACGAGAAAAAGTATAAAGTGATAAAGACGAGGCAAAAATGAAGTTACATAACTTAAAAAGATCATGAACACCAGAGTGTTCAAAGTCCTTTAGGGATATGTTATAGCACGCAGCTATGTCCTCATCGGACACAACCTTCTTAAAGCGTTCCTAAGCTAAGTCTTCATTTTCAATAAGACTCGTGGAAATCCTCTAAGAAGGCTGGGATGAGGCAGGCCAGCAGTATTGGACGGAGGAGTCTTGGATGGAGTAATCTCAACGAGGGAAGACAAGTCTATGTCGAAGACCTGGATAGATGGTTGGGTCGAGGGGATGGTAGGCTTAACAACGGCTTGGGATGACCCATGCCTAGTTTTCTTCCCTCGACGACTGGGAAGATTTCCCAAATCAAGGTTCTTGGACAAGCTCTTCCTCTTGTCCCCAGCAGAAGGACGAGCTTGGGATTGGGCTTCAGGCCTGTTCCCTTCGTCCACAACTTCCTTCCCCCTGTTCTCTTTCATAGTTGTCATCCCTAAAAGATAATTAAATGAAAATTAAAATTAAACCAGAAAAGTATAATGTTTGTATGTTTAAACTTACGTCTGCGAATTGTAACCTCGTATTTGATAGCTTCGCCGGATGGATCAGGGCCGAGTCCCCACTTGGCTAGACGTCTAAGGGTGACCAAAGAATGGAAATCCCTGTCAACGTGCAAACGGGCCTTATGGACGCAGTCACGGTGGAACTTGCTCAAAGAAGGTCGTCCAATAGCTGTAAAGCAACAAGTGGATAAAGATTAGACATATATAAATAAAAAAAATAACAATAATAAATAATAATAAAAAAAAGTAGGAAAGGGAAAAAGGGGGAAGGGCATACTTTTAGGACGAAGGTTCCCTAAGTCCCTTGTATAAGGGACAAAAGCGTCCTTGCCAACGTCTACAGGATTTCTAGCCTAGAAACCGGAGACAATGAAAAATTCCGCCTTCCAGTTTCTGTTAGACGAGGCTAGAGACTTGATTAACCTACAATCTGTTATAAACTGATAAAAGTCAAGGGATTGATTTATTTTGGAGGTTTTGTAACAAAAAAGAAACTCGTCCATAGTGAGAGGATGGTCTCCTCCAAATACTTCCCTCCATAAAATTTGCATAGAGATAATTAATCTCCAGCATTTGGGTTGAACTGACACACTCCTAAACCTAATCTAACAAGTAGCTCCTTGGCAAAAGTGTTCAAAGGTAACCTAAAACCCCCTAAAAAATAAGCCTCATGGACGCCTATTTTGTAATGGGGGTTGCAACACCATTTTCCACGGACGGGCAACCTAGGGTTAAGCTCGTCGGGGATTTGGTACCACGATCTAAGGCTATTAAGCCTTTGTTCATTTGTTTTTGAAGAAACGCCAACTCCACAACTATAAACAGTTTCCACCTCGTCCAAAGGACTAAACGGAGGGACACTCAACGAGGTACCAGTATGGGACCCAAAAGCTTTCCTAAGTTGTACTTGAAAAACTTCTAAAAGGACTCTAGGTACACCAGAAGTGTATCCTTCATCCGTAGTACTTCCCCTACTACCACTATCACTAGTGCTATTTTCAGAGCTGCTATAGCTGGTGGTATCGTGATACTCATTTATAGCTTTTTCTATGCTATTGCTAGACGAGGATATAACAGTTTCAGACATTTTTTTCTTGAAAACTTAAAAGGAAAACCTAAAGACGAGAAATGAGAGAATACCTGGCTCTAGACGGAAGAGGACTATAGACGCGGAGGAACTTCTAAACGAGGCTCTAGACGACAAAGATCAAGGAGGAAAATTTTTTGAAATGAGAGGGGTAGGAGAGGAATTGTACTATTTATAGGCAACAAGGTTCAACATCCGAAGCAACAAGACCAACTAGAACGAGCCACGTGGCATCTGTCTTGAAAGACGAGAAGCCATAATTGAAACGCCTTTGGTTGAACCATACCCAAAAGAGAGAGAGAGAGAGAGAAAGAGAGAGAGAGTGAGAGAGAAAGCATTCTTAGGACGGACAACACAAGGACAAAGAGGCAGCTGATGGGGAAGACAAAGTGTAGCTCGTCCTTGAATAGTCATCCATAGAATGTGAATTCATCCTAGGGTAGAGTTTCATGAGATATGGAGCACTGTGGTAATTATGCTTCCCCCTCCCCTTTGGCATAGATCTTAAGAGAAGCCCGTCTAGACTTAGAGAGGTCGTCCAGACATGGACGATCCTCAATACAGTCTTAGTCCACATGAACAAATGAATCAAACCACGTGGTAAGATCCTGATATATCATTATAACTTCTTATCGAATACTCAATTCCCAAGTAACCGCTTCCATAACACTATATAAACACTCATCTACGACAAATAAAGGTAAGTTCTTCTTTTTAGAAATTTCCTGAGATTTGGAATTCCAGGTTTTGAGGAGAAAAACTAACTTCATCATCAAAGGATTCTAGACCAGTCATACCGGTCGCCTTTGATTCTTTGCTTTTCTTTTTCAGGCCCTTGAAATCATTCAAGCCCGAAGCATCTAGCCTACTGATTTCTTGTGTAACATCAACTGTAGTTTTGTATTTTAGTATTTTAGGGCCTGTTTGGTTGGTTAGTTCTAACTAACATTTTCACATTTTAAACAACTTTACACACATTTTAACACAATTTTTCACCCACACGTTGTTCGGGTTAATGCCCTAAAATCCAATTTATTAGCATGTAATTAAATTGTTTAATTATATGAGACTATTTATAAATGAACTAATGGGACATTATTTTAGTTCATGAGATGCATCGTATGTGATTTATGTGAAAAGTCACAAAAGATATAAATCATAAGTTCTTTGTAAATTCAGAATTTTAGTTCGTAGTCGGTGATGAAATTGGGCCTTTCATCTGCAAAGACTATAACATATCAATTAAGATGATTTGTCTTGATCATGGAAGTGGAAACTTCTAGTTGATATGTTGATATGGTTTAAGAGTTAAGACATACTGAACTGGACCGCTGTGAGATTTATTATTCTCCTAAAGACTATCAAATGAATAATAAATCTCACGACTTCTATTTATATCAATTCTAAATCCTAAGAGAATAATGGACCTGATCATAAGGTGTAGTTTGCTTTCATATATATCAGGAGTGAGATCTATAAGTCACAATCAAAACCTCAGTATGTTGGGCAGCCGCATTTAGTGTTGATGGAACATATATTCTCATGATGGAATTCATAATCTCTTAACGAAAATATAAAATATTCCCTTTAGATAAATTTAATGGGTTTGGTTATTCAGAGTGTTGGGCCCAACCACTTTAGTAAGGAGTTACTAAAGTATATATTTATGGAATTGGATTTCATAAATATATGATGAATAACATAAAGGATTGAACCGAGTACTCAAGAATTAAGATGTAGTAATCTTCAAAGTGACAATCTATATTTATGACTTTGTATTAGTACGAATATTTTAATGAAGGGGTTGTATGTATAATAAAGTCTTGGGATATAATTTATTAATAAGGCCTAGAGTACAATTATGTTCATATAGTGATATTGAATATAATTAATGGTAACTTTGGACTTGTCAAGAGTCAACAGAAAAGCCTAAGGCCCATTTGAGCTAGAGTCTTATTTGTTCCCTTTTGGTCCCACTCCAAGCCATATACTAGAGCCCAATTGGAATGGCCCAAAAGGCTAGCCTAATTAGATAATCAGTTATATATAAAGAGAGAAAGATACAGAATTTCAGAAGTTTTTAATATGTCTTTTCATAAGTGTTTTCATTAAGATCTTACAAGAAATGAAATGGTTTGTATGCGAGTATTGGACACTCTCTTATTCTCTCCTTAGAAACTGATTGAAATATCACACTTCTTGGGCATTAAGTGGAATTAGAGTGAAGATTGAAAGTGTTCCCAAGTATTTCTAATCTTTTGGTTATGAATTTCACCACACCAAGGTACGCTTTCTTGTTCTTAAATTCTGAAACTTACATAGTACATGTTATCAATTGTGAATGAAGTAGATCCGTTAATTTTTTCACTGCATATGTTTTGTATGTGATACAAACATGTATTTTTCCATCAAACGTATATCAAAAACACCCAAACAACATTACTCAAACTAACCTACCAATAGGCCCTTAATAATCTCTCTCTCTCTCTCTCTCTCTCTCTCTCTCTCTCTCTCTCTCTCTCTCTCTCTCTCTCTCTCTCTCATAGTTGTGCCCTCTCACTCTCTCTTTTTCCATTTCAGAATATCTCTCACAAAACCCTCTTTTTTTCTTTTTTTTTTCCTTATCTCTTCATCTCCTCTGTCAAAGTTCCATGGCCAACGACTCACTACCGCTTGCCGCTCGCCGCTTCCACCTTCGTGGTGGTTTTCCTTCATTCCTCATTGCAAAGCCCTCTTCGATCTCACCCTTACTTTTGTTCAATCTCACTCTCTTTCTTCTCCTTGCACCAAGTTTAGCCACACCTAAACCCCAACAACCAATGCCGCTCGCCACTGCCACCTTTGTGGAGGTTTTCCTTCTTCTATTTTTTCTTTGTTTGATTTGTGGGTTTGGGGATTTAGATTTGTCTTGACTATTAAAGATCTGATGTTGCCTGCATGTTCATCTTAAGGAAAATTTGAATGGGGTTTATAGTACGATGGATTTGGTTTGAGATTTCCTTGGATTTGTGTTTTTGGATTTGTTGTTTGTGCTGCTGTAGGTGTGAGTTTTGAAATGGGCTTTGCTTCAACATGGGTTGTATATGGTGTTCTATGTATTTTGGTGGTTGTAATGGTGGTGGTGGTTATGGTTGAACATGGGTGGAAGCTGTGATGGGCAGTGAAAGAGAGGGAGAGAAAGAGAATGTTGAACTGTTGAAGGAAGTAATAAAAAATTAAATTAAATGAATATTATATTGAAATAAATTTGTAAAATAGATAAACTGATGTTGGTGCTTTTAAAAAGTGTGTGTGTAAAATAAAAAAAGTAGATTGTTATGTTAAAATAGATAGAAATTTATGCATATACTGATGTGAATGCTTTAAGGGATAAAAAGGTTATAGACAATTGTTAGAAAAAATTATTAGTTCAAGCAAATAGTTGCATGATTATATTAAGACGTGAATTCATTTTCATGATGTAGAAAAACAAAGGAGAGACATTTTAACACAACATAGAAATTGTAAGAGAATGAGAATTATTGATAATGGGGGAGAGAAAAGAAGAAGAAGAAGAAGTTGTGCCTAAGAATATATAAATACACTGAAAAATAGAATATATATATATATATATATATAGAGAGAGAGAGAGAGAGAGAGAGAGAGAGAGAGAGAGAGAGGAAGTTAGATTTCTAGTCGTTCTAGAAATTATAAGAGAAGAAGAATTAATTTAGAATGTATGTTTATCACCAAAAAAAAAAAAAATTCATACAATCATTGAACATAATTTAATAAAAAAAAAGGAAAGAAAGTAAGTAAATGTGAATGGCAATAAGAAAATAGGATAGACATATTTTTTTGGTAAAAATATACTTTTGGTCCTTACATTTTAGGTTGATTCCCATTTTGGTCCCTATTTTGATTTTATTATTATTCCAGTTTTTAAAAACAAAAAATCAATTCTATTTTAGTTCATACCAACTCATTAACAGAAAACTCCTACGTGGCAAACAGAGTGCCCTACTTGCGGACATGGCCATTAAAATATTATTAAAAAAATTATTTGGCATTTTCTAAATGCCACATCATATTCAAATTAATAAAAAATTTTAAATAAAACCATATCAGAAAATTCAAAGATATTTTAAAAATAAACATTAATCTAATTAAATTAAAAAAAAAATTTATACTTTAAAAAAAAAAAAAAAAAAAGCCATTTCTTCTTTCCCTAAAACATGAACTTCATGTTCTTCCCCAACAAACAAACCAGCAAACCCAAAACTTTTCTTAGGAAACAAACACACACAAAAAATCCAAAAAATTCAGCCCAAAAACAAAATCATAAATCTCAAAGCCACCATTTTCTCAAACCCCAGCAAAATCAATCCAAAAATACAACACAACCAACCCAAACTAAAAAATTTCAAACCTAGAAAACCCCATCTCAAGCAAGTTGAACCGAGCAAACCCACCTCCAGCAAGTTCGAAACCCACACTAACAAAAAACCCAACCAACGATCACCAATTAGACCAACCAACCAACCCTGCAATACGAAACCAACATGAACAAATTAGACCATCAATCACCACCACTACCACTGATTAGTTACCAAACCAATGACCCACCCTACCGATTAGTCACCAAACCCACTGATCGGTCACCAAACCCATCAATCAGTCAACAAACCCACTCCAACAAAGTCACCAAACCCACTACCACCACTGTTGATCAAACAAGAGAAAGGAAGAGGGATTCGGGTTTAGAGAGAGAGAGAGAGAGAGAGAGAGAGAGAGAGAGAGAGAGAGAGAGAGAGAGAGAGAGAGAGAGAGTTGAAAAAAGAAAGAAGAAAAAGAAAGATATAAACACAAACAAGCCAATGATTTGGCTCAGCCGCTTGTGGAGGCATAAATTCTGTTCAAGATCCATATCGTGAAGGATCACGATATGAAGGAAAGGCTTTGCCTTGAGGTTGAGAAGCTTGGACTCAACATCGTCGTTGCGGGGAGCCGTGGCTGCGAAACTTCTAATTGGAATAGACCGTTGCTAGAATAGCAAGTCCATTACTAAGAGCAAGTCATGAACCTGCATCTGAAAGAAAGAAGAAAAAGAAATAGATGCCAAACACAAAGAATAAGAGAGAGAGAGAGAGAGATAACATTTATTTATTAATTCATTTTTGTTTTGATTTTACTTTTTTGGTTTATGTTAAAAGAAAGAAGAAAATGAAATAGATGTTAGGATATGTGCCCTTAAATCCTATTGTATGATGCTATGTATAATATTATGAAATGATGTATGACTTAATATTATGTTTAATAAAGTTGTTTTATTCTTATCTAAAATAATAGTAACATGAATATTTGGACATTATCAAATAGTCCATGAGATGCATAGTATGTGATTATGTGAAAAGTCACAGAAGATATAGATCACAAGTTCTTTGTAAACTCAGAATTTTGGTTCGTAGTCGGTGATGAAATTGGGCATTTCATCTGCGAAGACTATAACATATTAACTACGATGATTTGTCTTGATCATGGAAATGGTGATTTCTAGTTAATATGTTGATATGTTTTAAGAGTTAAGACATATTGAACTGGACCGCTGTGAGATTTATTATTCTCCTAACGACTGTCAATTGAATAATTAATCTCACGACTTGTATTCAGATGAACTCTTAATCCTGAGAGAATAATGGACCTGATCATGAAATGTAGGTTGCTTTGATATATCAGGAGTGAGATCTAAAGTAACGGTCAAAACCTCAGTATGTTGGGCAGCCACATTTAGTGTTGATGGAACATATATTCTCAAGATGGAATTCATAGTCTCTTAACGGAAATATAAAATATTCCCTTGAGATAAGTTTAATGGGTACAGTTATTCAGAGAGTTAGGCCTAACCACTTTAGTAAGACTAAAGTATATATTTATGAAATTGGATTTCATAAATATATGGTGAATAACTCAAAAGGATTAAACCGGGTACTCAAGGATTAAGATGTAGTAATTCACAAAGTGGCAGTCTATATTTATGACTTTGTGTTACTACGAATATTTTATGAAGGGGTTGCATGTATAATAAAGTCTTGGGATATAATTTATTAATGAGGCCTAGAGTGCAATTATATTTATATAGTGGTATTAAATGTAATTAATGGTAACTTTGAACTTGTCAAGAGTTGACGGAAAAGCCCAAGGCCAATTGGAGCTAGTGTCTTATTTGTTCCCTTTTGGTCCCACTCCAAGCCACACACAAAAGCCCAATTGGGAAGGCCCAAAAGGCTAGCCCAATTAGATAATCAGTTATGTGAAGAGAAACATACAGAATTTTTATATTGAATGAAATGGTTTGTATGAAAAAGGTAATGAAAATAAGAAAGAGAGACACTCTTTCATATTCTCTCTAGAAACATAGAACTGATTGAGAGACCACACATCTTGGGCATCGAGTGGAATTGGAGTGAAGATTGAAAGTATTTCCGAGTACTTCTTCATTCGGTTTTGAAATTCACCGCATCAAGGTACACTCTCTTGTTCTTATATTCTGAAACTTACATAGTGCATGTTATCAATTGCGAATGAAGTAGATCCGTTTATTTTTCCGCTGCGTATGTTTTGTATGCGACACAAACATGATGATTTCCCAACAATAGATACAAACACAAACACAGGAATGCCAACATAGAATGAGAAGGAGTGTTAATTTAGTGTTTGTTTCTTAAAAAAGTTCAAGAAAAATTGAAATAATTGCTACAAATATTTTTCTCAACTTTTAAATTGAAATTTTTTTTTTTTGCTTTTGTTTTTGTTTTTAAATTTTTTCAATTTAAATTGAAATTTTTTTATTAATTAAAATGTCAAGATGTCTTTCTCTAAAAGTCAAATAAAATTTTTTAATATTATTTTATTAGTCACTTCAGCATCTAACATGCTATCTAGTCACTTCAGTAAGAAAAAGTGCAAGGTTGTGTATAATTAGTTTATGCATGTTTAAAGATAAAAACCTTTATTTTAAAACATCTAGTGGGAGAGAGATACAAGGGTTGGATCTCACGGCCTCCATTATCGATTCATAGTAGTGTGGGCTAAGCACCTCGTCTTGGCGTATATGCCTCGCGATCCCAAAGGAGGGTGTTTACTTCATAGTACTACAAGATTGAATTTACCTGTTTAAAGTAGTGTAGACAAGCACCTCGTCTTGGCGTATATGCCTCGCGATCCCAAAGGAGGGTGTTTTGTTCCATGGTACTACAAGTTTAAACACCATAAAGGAAGATGAAATGTGGCTACACATGATTCTAGATAATGATATACACTAGACTAAGTTTAATGTTAACCTCCCAAAGGAGCTATGTCATTATTACTTAGAGGCTGAAGATAATACGGCATATTATTAGTGTTTGATAAGAGTTATCATGATAGCACTAATAATGAGAATAGTTCTCAACTAATTGATGTGTTTATAATAAACTTGCTACCAAGGTATTATAGACATGGATTGGGTTGTCGTTGCATATATTATTTTATAGTTTTATTAAGGTTCCATATTATATGCTTATATGCTAAATTGATAATGTCCAGTTTACTTATTATGTTCATGTTGATTATTTCAGATTTGAACATGGCATCATTTAGCCCACTTGTTAGCATTCTTAATCAAAAAAAACTGACTGGAACCAATTATGTTGACTGGAAAAGAAACTTGGACATAGTTCTCACAGCTGAAGAGCATAAATATGTGCTTACTCAACCATGTCCTAGCTTTCCTTCATTAGATGCTCCTCCCGAGGAAAAACAACGATATGATCGTTGGCAGAAATCTAATGAAATGGCCAAGTGCTACATCCTAGCGTCCATCTCAAATGTTCTACAGCATCAAATGCAGGATGTAGAACTAGCTTCGGACATTATGCAAAGTCTGAAGGAGATGTTTGGTGAGCAAGGCCGTTCTGCAAGGCAAGAAACCATGAGACAAATTTATAATACCAAAATGGCTGAAGGTAGTTCAGTGAGAGAGCATTGTCTTACAATGATCTCTAATCTGAATACTTTAGAAGTTTTGGGTGCCGACATTGATGGAGAATCCCAAGTGGATATGATACTCCAGTCACTACCGGAGTCATTCAAGGAATTCAGACTTAACTATAATATGAACAAAAAGATTTATTCTTTGTCTGAATTAATGAATGAGTTGGTAGCGGCGGAAGGCATCCTTGGTACTTCTAATGTTGAAGCCTATGTGGGTGAAGCTTCTACTTCTCAACCTAAGTCGAAAGGCAAGGGTAAGAAGAAGAAGAAGAAGGACTTCACTAAGCAGGAGGGTAAACAAATTGTCTTAGGGGTTGCCGACAAAGGAAAGAAGCTGAAAGGAAAGAAGCTGAAAGGAAAATGTTTCCATTGTGGTGAGAAAGGACATTGGAAGAGGAATTGTCCAAAGTTCAAGGCTGCCAATAAGGGTATGAATAGCTCATTTCTCCTTGAAATATGTTTGGTACAAAATCCCACGGATTCCTGGTGTGTGGATTCAGGTTGTACTAATCATATCTGCAATTCTTTGCAGGGGTTCCAGGAGACCAAAGGACTTAAAGAAGGAGAGTTGTTTCTGACCTTGGCTGATGGGAGTAGGATTCCAGTTGTAGCTATTGGAGTTTTTAATTTATGCTTTGATACTAGAGTTTTAATATTGCAAGACTGTCTGTATGTACCTAATGTTCGTAGGAATTTAATTTCTGCAACTTATTTAGGTAAGAGTGGATATTGTGTTATCCTTAAAGAAAATGTTGTAATAAAGAAGGGTAAAACATTTATCTGTTCTGGCAATATTGTGGATGGTCTTTATATTTTAACTCCGGATAAGCATGAATTGTATAATTCTGAATTAGATAATACCTCTCATGTAAAATCATTAAAGAGAAAGTTTCCTTCTACTAATGATGCATATCTTTGGCACTTGCGTTTGGGTCATATTAATCCAAACAGAATTCAAAGACTGATCAAAGATGGTCTCTTAGAGCCATTGGACTTTGATGAATTTCCAGTTTGTGAATCTTGTTTGGAAGGCAAAATGACCAAACGACCTTTTAATGCAAAAGGTAGAAGAGCCCAAGAGTTGTTAGAATTAGTTCATATGGATGTTTGTGGTCCTATGTCAACCCAAGCAAAAGGAGGTTATGAGTACTTCATCACTTTCACCGATGATTACTCTAGATTTGGTTATGTGTACCTAATGAGACGGAAGTCCGAAGCCTTTGAAAAATTCAAAGAGTTTAGGGCTGAAGTTGAGAATCAATTGGGTAAACACATAAAGGCCATTCGATCTGATCGTGGTGGCGAATACCTTCTTGGGGATTTCAAGGATTACTTGACTCAAAATGGGATTGTATCCCAATTGACTGCACCTGGAACTCCCCAACAAAATGGTGTAGCAGAAAGAAGGAATAGGACTCTTTTAGAAATGGTTAGGTCCATGATGAGTGACTCAACTTTACCAGTTTCCTTTTGGGGATATGCACTAAAAACTGCAATGCATATTTTGAATTTAGTTCCATCAAAATCTGTTCCCAACACACCTATGGAATTGTGGAGTGGGCGCAAGCCTAGTATGAAATATCTCCACATTTGGGGATGTCCAGCACATGTGTTGAAAGGGAAGTCTGATAAGTTGGAAGCTAAAACGGAAGTATGCTTGTTTTTAGGGTATTCAAAGGAAACCAAGGGTTATTTATTCTATAATCATAAGGATAACAAAGTGTTTGTTAGCACTCATGCCAAATTTTTGGAAGATGATTATGTGAATAATTTTAACCCTAGAAGTAGAGTTGTCTTGGCTGAAATGAATGAACCTGTAATTGAACAACCAATGGTTGAAACTAGGGACGATGTGGCTGTATTGGATACACCACAAGATACTACTCATGAGATGTCTAGTACACAGTTGCCTCGTCGTAGTGAGAGGAATGTTAGGCCACCTATAAGATTCATAGGTCTTGGAGAGACTTATGAGGCTATCTCAGAGGAGGCCGAAACTGATCCTTACACTTATGAAGAAGCAAGGAATGATATAGATGCACATCATTGGGTCCAAGCTATGAAATCAGAATTAGATTCCATGTATGCCAATAAAGTTTGGGATCTTGTAAAGGCGCCTAACGGCATTAAACTTGTTGGTTGCAAATGGGTTTACAAGAGGAAGAGAGGGATAGATGGAAATGTTGAAACCTTTAAAGCAAGGCTAGTGGCAAAAAGGGTATACTCAAAAAGAAGGTATCGATTATGAGGAAACCTTTTCACCAGTAGCAATGCTTAAATCTATCAGAATTCTCTTATCCATTGCTGCTCATTATGATTATGAGATTTGGCAAATGGATGTCAAGACTGCATTTCTTAATAGCAATCTTGAAGAGGAAATCTATATGAAGCAACCAGAAGGTTTCATAGCAAAGAACCAAGAGCATATGGTATGCAAGTTGAATAGGTCCATTTATGGACTTAAGCAAGCATCTAGGTCATGGAACATAAGATTTGATCAAGCAATCAAATCATTTGGTTTTGAACAAAATCTTGATGAACCATGTGTGTACAAAAGACATCAAGACAAAGTAGTAATGTTCCTAGTGCTTTATGTTGATGATATTCTACTCATTGGAAATGATGTAGGGGTCATGTCGTCTGTAAAGGTTTGGTTGTCAAGCCAATTTGATATGAAGGACTTGGGTGAGGCTAACTTTATTCTAGGGATCAAGCTTTGGCGAGATCGTAAGAATAAGATGTTAGGCTTATCACAAGCTGGATATATAGATAAGGTTCTAGAACGGTTTAGCATGTAAAACTCCAAGAAAGGATTACTTCCTTTCAGACATGGAGTTCCTCTATCTGATGACCAAAGGCCTAAGACTCAAGAGGAAGTAGATATGATGAGACAAGTTCCTTATGCTTCTGTAGTAGGAAGTCTCATGTATGCCATGCTTTGTACTAGACCGGATATCTGTTTTTCAGTTAGCATGGTCAGCCGATATCAATCAAATCCAGGACCACAACATTGGCAAGCTGTAAAGCATATTCTCAAGTATCTACGGAGAACGAGAGATTATATGCTTGTTTATCGTTGTGAGGATTTGATTCCCATTGGCTATACAGATTCAGACTTTCAATCAGATCTAGATTTCAGAATGTCCACGTCAGGATGTGTTTTCACCTTGGGAGGTGGAGCCATAAGTTGGAGGAGTGTTAAGCAATCTTGTATTGCGGACTCCACCATGGAAGCTGAATATGTTGCTGCTTGTGAGGCGGCAAAGGAAGCTGTTTGGCTCAAGAAATTCCTTTCTGATCTTGGTGTAATAAGAATGGAGCAAGTTCCTATCACATTGTTCTGTGACAATAGTGGAGCGGTTGCACAATCCAAAGATCCAAGGAATCACAAGAAAGGAAAGCACATTGAGAGAAAGTACCACATCATTCGAGACATTGTTGCTCGTGGAGATGTGGTGGTTGCAAAGATTGAAAGTGCAAATAATCTAGCAGATCCCTTTACCAAAGCCTTGCCTCAAAGGACCTTCGAGTCACATTTGGAGGGAATGAGAGTTAGATTAGTGCACAATAGTCTTTAGGGCAAGTGGGAGATTGTTAGGATATGTGCCCTTAAATCCTATTGTATGATGCTATGTATAATATTATGAAATGATGTATGACTTAATATTATGTTTAATAAAGTTGTTTTATTCTTATCTAAAATAATAGTAACATGAATATTTGGATATTAACAAATAGTCCATGAGATGCATAGTATGTGATTTATGTGAAAAGTCACAGAAGATATAGATCACAAGTTCTTTGTAAACTCAGAATTTTGGTTCGTAGTCGGTGATGAAATTGGGCATTTCATCTGTGAAGACTATAATATATTAACTACGATGATTTGTCTTGATCATGGAAATGGTGATTTCTAGTTAATATGTTGATATGTTTTAAGAGTTAAGACATATTGAACTGGACCGCTGTGAGATTTATTATTCTCCTAACGACTGTCAATTGAATAATTAATCTCACGACTTGTATTCACATGAACTCTTAATCCTGATAGAATAATGGACCTGATCATGAAATGTAGGTTGCTTTGATATATCAGGAGTGAGATCTAAAGTAACGGTCAAAACTTCAGTATGTTGGGCAGCCACATTTAGTGTTGATGGAACATATATTCTCAAGATGGAATTCATAGTCTCTTAACGGAGATATAAAATATTCCCTTGAGATAAGTTTAATGGGTACAGTTATTCAGAGAGTTAGGCCTAACCACTTTAGTAAGACTAAAGTATATATTTATGAAATTGGATTTCATAAATATATGGTGAATAACTCAAAAGGATTAAACCGGGTACTCAAGGATTAAGATGTAGTAATTCATAAAGTGGCAGTCTATATTTATGACTTTGTGTTACTACGAATATTTTATGAAGGAGTTGCATGTATAATAAAGTCTTGGGATATAATTTATTAATGAGGCCTAGAGTGCAATTATATTTATATAGTGGTATTAAATGTAATTAATGATAACTTTGGACTTGTCAAGAGTTGACGGAAAAGCCCAAGGCCCATTGGAGCTAGTGTCTTATTTGTTCCCTTTTGGTCCCACTCCAAGCCACACACAAAAGCCCAATTGGGAAGGCCCAAAAGGTTAGCCCAATTAGATAATCAGTTATGTGAAGAGAAACATACAGAATTTTTATATTGAATGAAATGGTTTGTATGAAAAAGGTAATGAAAATAAGAAAGAGAGACACTCTTTCATATTCTCTCTAGAAACATAGAACTGATTGAGAGACCACACATCTTGGGCATCGAGTGGAATTGGAGTGAAGATTGAAAGTATTTCCGAGTACTTCTTCATTCGGTTTTGAAATTCACCGCATTAAGGTACACTCTCTTGTTCTTATATTCTGAAACTTACATAGTGCATGTTATCAATTGCGAATGAAGTAGATCCGTTTATTTTTCCGCTGCATATATTTTGTATGCGACACAAACATGATGATTTCCCAACAATAGATACAAACACAAACACAGGAATGCCAACATAGAATGAGAAGGAGTGTTAATTTAGTGTTTGTTTCTTAAAAAAGTTCAAGAAAAATTGAAATAATTGCTACAAATATTTTTCTCAACTTTTAAATTGAATTTTTTTTTTTTTTTGCTTTTGTTTTTGTTTTTAAATTTTTTCAATTTAAATTGAAATTTTTTTATTAATTAAAATGTCAAGATGTCTTTCTCTAAAAGTCAAATAAAATTTTTTAATATTATTTTATTAGTCACTTCAGCATCTAACATGCTATCTATGCACTCTGTTTGCCATGTATGAATTTTCTGTTAATGGGTTCACAGCAGAGATCAATATAGAATTGATTTTCTATTTTTAGGGACTAGAATAGTAGCAAAATCAAATAGGGACCAAAATGAAAATCGATCCGAAATATAGGAACTAAAAGTGAATTTTGCTTTTTATTTTTTTATAGTTATAATCAGTTTAAAAGTTTAAAGTTATCCAAAGGAGAAGAAGAAGTTTAACTCAACATAACTTTATCTAAAAAATTTGGATTGTAATCAAATTAAAATAGAATTTAGATTGTAATCAAAGTAAGATTTTTATCAATTTAGAAATTATAGGAGAATAAAAATTATATCTATTTTTTCTTAAAATCTAAAAGAAAAATCTGCTATTTATTAAAATCACTTGGTGCAACCACGGTTTTTAAGCCCAATTTTTATTATATAAGTAATATTGTTTTTTTGGTAGAAATATTATATAGGTGTAAATGCACTTTTAGTCCCTACATTCTGGCTCTTTTCCATTTTGGTCCTTACATTTTAATTTTACCACTTTTAGTCCCTAAATTAATTAGCGCGTGTTATTTTGGTCCTTTCTGTCAGTCAATAGCCAGAAATATCTGATGTGGCAAATAAAGTGTACTGTTGACACAGTAAATGCTGATGTGGCGAATAAAATAATAATAATAAATTTATTTTTTATTTAATAAATTCCAAGTCAGCATAAAAAAAAAGAAGAAGACATTTTCATGTTTTTTTCTAAATTCTTTTAAGGCGTAAATGCACTTCTAGTCCCTATATTTTACACTTTTTCCATTTTGGTTCCTACATTTTGTTTTTACCACTTTTAGTCCTTAAACCAATTAACGCGTGACATTTAAGTCCTTTTCGTCAGCCAACTAATAGAAAAAGCTGAGGTGGCTGATGTGGCCATTAAAATATTATTAAAGAAATTATTTGGCATTTTTTAAATGCCAAAATTAAAAAAAAAATTACTCAATTTTAATTAAAAAAATAAAAAACAAAAAAAATTGTTTTCTTTCAAACAAAAATTTTACTTTCTTCTAATTAAAATGATTTTTTTATTCCAATCTTTTTTTTTTCTTTTTTTTTTTTTTTTTTCAGAAGGACATATTCATGTTCTTTATGTTCTTCCCCCGTATATGATTCATATTCTTATCAAATTAATCCTTATTTTCTTATCATTTTCTTTTTCTTTCTTGTACTTTCTTTATAACCAAACACATCAAAACAAAATTAATTAATTAAATGTCTTTCTTGTCTTTTTTTTTTTCTTTTCATTATTTTTTTTAGAAGAACATGTTCACATTCTTTGTGTTCTTCCCTATAATCAATCTCCAGCAAAAAACAAACCCTAAACCCGGATCCTGACCAAACCCCAAACCCATATCCACAGTAAAGCAAACCTTAGCCTTCAAACCCATAAATTTTCTTGGCAAACAAACACAAAAAAACCCATTGGAAAAAAAAACCCCGCAAATCACCACCACCGAATCAAAGAACATGAAGATCAAACCCAAGCAAAAGAATAGAAACCCAGCAACCAGCAAAGCACCACCACTGAATCAAATCATCCACTACCACATCAACAAAACCACTCCCAAACTAAGCCATCCAAAGAATAGAAACCCAGCAAAGCACCCAACTCATCCACTCCCAAACCAAACCATAATAAAAGAAACTTCCAATACCACCACAAGTTAACAACTTAAAAAACAGAAAAAATTTCAAAATGCGAAATGTCCAGTAAACGCTAAACCCAAATCTCCATCAAACCCCAACCCCAAATGTCTAGAAATGTCAACTTCTTTCTCCTCAGCGCATTTGGCTTCCCTAAAGGTTGTCTCCTCTGCCTCTTCAAAGCCCATCAAGAACCGTTCATCACTTCATATCTCTGCCGCTTGCACATCAACGGTGGAGAGTCCAACTACTAGGTCCCACACCACCATGATAACAGTGGCGTGTGGTGGAGAAGAAGGCCAAGCTTGTGAGCTCCAACCATGGAGCTACAGTGAACAAAGAGAGACTTTGAGATTAGAGAGACTTTCCATCCATGGAGGGTGAGGAGAGAGAGAGTTTGAGAATAGAGAGAGAAATGGGTTTTGTTTGTTAAATGTGACGAATTTTAGTGTTTAGTTTGAAAGAAATTCTTGATTTTCAGGGAAAATGTTGATGTTGGAGAGAGGACTCAGATGTGTTATTTTAAATCTTCGATATTTTAAATTTCTAGGCAATCAAACATGTTTAGGGAAGAACATGAAGAATATGAACAGTCATGTTCTTCACAAAAACTAATGAATTTTTTTTAATGTTTGTTTTTAATTTAATTAATTAATGTGTGTGATTATATTATTTTTTTATCCCACCGTCAGCCACGTCAATTTTTGTCATTAGTTGAGTGACGGAAAGGACCTAAATATCACGCATTAATTGGTTTAGGGACTAAAAGTGGTAAAAACAAAATGTAGGGACCAAAATAAAAAAAGTGCAAAATGTAAGGACTAAAAGTGCATTTACGCATTCTTTTAAAATAAAATAAGATAATTAAATTAAAAAAATTTATTTCTTTCATTATTTTTTTTTTGAAGAACATGTTCATGTTCCTTGGGTTCATCCCCAGAATATGAGTTAAACTTTATTACAAACCCAGAAAAAATTCACACAATTAGAATAAAAACTTCAACCCAAAACTTCAACCTACTCGAGCTCTAGCAAACCCAGAAATTTTCTTGAGAAATAAACACACAAAAAACCCAAAAAATTCAGCTCAAAAACGAAATCATAAATCTCAAAGCCCTCATTTTCAACCCCAGCAAAATCATCAAATCCCCAAGCCATAAGCCCAAAAAGTTCAAAACCAAAAAATCATCAAATCTCAGAGGCCACAACCCACACTTCTTCAGTCACCAAACTCACATTGAAATCCAGAACCCGACCACCACACTTCTTAAATCACCACCCTAATTCGATTAATCTTTAACCAAAGCGCCACCTTAAACCTATTTCAACTTCACTGGTTTCGCATTGGGCCGCCGCCAGCCATGCCGTGACAGCAACTGAATCAATACAAGGCTGATCTGCAAGTCAAGAGTCAAGATCCAAATTAATAAAAGGCTGATTTGCCTCGTGATGGAGGTGGAGGACAGGCTAGAGGGATGAGGAAGATGATGTGGCGGTGGAGGGCGTAGAGCTGAAGGTTCAAGCTCTTTGGTGTACAAATTATTTTTATTTTGATTTTTGGGATTTCAGTAGTGGAGGTGGTGGTTACAGATCGGTAGTAAGGTAGTGGAGGGGCTCAGATCGGCGGTGGAGACTAACGATGGAGGTGAAGAAAGACAGACTCAGCTCGGTGGAGGTGGAGATCAATGGTGTTGGTTGGATTTTATAGGTCTAGGTAGCGGTGGTTAGCTAGGCTCAAAGGTGGTGGGTAGATCTGGATTTTTTGGCCATTGGTGGGGTTTGAAGGTGGTGAATTGGTGGAGGATTTTCATTGTGTTTGGTTGAGTTTTGATGGTTGATGTTTGATGTTTGGTTGGTTGGGTCCGGTGGAGATGTTTTATTGTTTTGGTTGAGATGCTGTGTTTTGGTATTTTTGTGATTATTGTGTTTTGGTCTCATTTGAAGATTACTGTGTGTTTTGCATGTTTGGTTACTAAGAAAATGCAAGAAGAGAAATAATGGGAGAATCTTTTAGATCTGGGTTGGTGTTCTTAGTGTTTTTGTTTAAGAAACTTTTAGATTTTAATTTATGTGAATTTTAGTTTTTAATTCTATTTTTATTTTTTATTTAGTTTAAAATTAATAAATTAATTTTTTAAATTTATATGCTAATGTGTCATGGGTGATATGGATTTTTAATAACATTTAAGTCCTCCGTTTGTCACGTCCAATATTTTCGGCTATTAACTGATAAAAATGATCAAAATAATACACGTTAATTAATTTAAGAATTAAAAGCGGTAAAATTAAAATGTAATGACCAAAATAAATAAAAGTCAAAATATAAAAACTATAAGTACATTTATGCCTATTATATAAATAATATAAGTATATGATATTATAAATAGGAAAGTTGAAAATTTGAAGTAGATGAAGCCACAACACCATTCCGTTTATACAGCATCACTCCGACAACTAGATGAAGCCTCAATACCAAAAATGTGATGATGTACGAAGTGAAAGCATAACATACTTTCACGTGAAACAAGAAGATGGAAAGACCGAACAGCAATGGCCGCTTGAGGTTGCGGACTTGTACGTAAGTGTTTTGAAAATAAATAAATCATTGGAAAAATATTTGTAGCGTTTAAACACTAAAAATTATTGTTTAATCATTCCTGCCATATACCCAATAGCCGCCCAAGGATATCACGAGTCAATATTCTTTGCTTTTCTAAGCAAAAATGCCCAGAAAAATTATAACAAACTTCTGAACAAATGAAGTAAGAGCAGCTAGAGAGATTGAGATGACAGAACACATAGCAGCACACTATTATGCCTCGTTTACCTCATTACACAGCTGAGGGTTTTTTTTTTTTGGTTGGAAAGTAGTAATTAAAAAAGCATTGAATATCCCTCACTATCAAAATCCAATCCCAAAACAAAACAAAATTCTGATATTCTCATGTCCCCAATCGAGGCTTCACACATTTCTGTCACATGAGATTGGGCTGATAACAGACTATTCCAAACAGGAAGGTTCAGATGGATGAGGGATCCTTTTCAGATACGTTATATTGAACGGTCAAGATTGATTAGACGGTTTGATCCATGTGTTTTCGGCTGTGGAGATTGAGCTTCGTTTGGTCACCCATCCATCCATCCATCTATCTATCTCTCTCTCTCTCTCTCTCTCTCTCTCAACAACGAAATCACAGATCAGATTTAGAGAGAACGTAGGAGAGAGCGAGAGAGAGTTATATAATTATGAGATTTATTATTGCGTGTCTTTAAGACATATATTAAATTATTATTTTTAAATTAAATTTTAAAATAAAATTATTATTTTAATAATTTTTTTAAATTTTTTATAAAAACTTTTCAAAAGTGAATTAGCCTTTTACAATTAGGCTATGGCCGGGGTATCTTCTAATGTCAGAAACTCAGAAAACAAATCTCTAATTTGCGTCATCCTATAACTATAAGCATAGGTGAGTGACAGACAGGAAACAGGAGGGACAGAGTTCATGCCAATATTGTATTGTGTTTGTAGATATCTCAACAAAGTACGTGAGTCAAACAAACAATGCATTGTGTTGTAGAATATCAAAAATTTTAAGACAAAAAATTAATCCACCATTTTTGTTACAACTGTTCATGTGAAGAATAGTGAGCAACGACAAAAAAAAGAAGAAGAAAAAAAATTGTTAGCTTCTAAGAATTAGAGATTAATGTATTAAAATTTCATTTTATAATATTGGTAAACTATGATCAAAATGTTTTTTAATCTTGTTTAGACTTGCTCAAAGTATGAGGTTTTTATGTAAATTTAGAATCGAGTTACTTCAGAATTTACTGTGCATTTCTGCTTGGTTCGATCGATCGAGAATTAGACTCGACCGATCGAAAGTTGTGCAGAATGTTTTTTCTGCAGAATTTTCAACTCAGCACTAGCCCATTTAATGTGTAGGGTTTTATGTTTTGCCCCAAGTATAAAAGGAAAAACCCTAGCCACGTTTTTAGTGTTCTGGATATGGTGTTTGTGAATCTTATTTGTGAGATCTAGAAGTGTTTACCTTCACATACACTTAGGGTTTCCAAACTCAAGATTGATGTCAAGAGCTTAGTAATCGTTCAGTTGCAGAATCAAGAGCTTCAAGATATACAAGCCTATACTTGTGTTTTGCTGAGAATTCAAGGAAAGAAGTAGTCCGTAGACTCGGAGCTGTCACGTGGTCGTGGTAGTAAGTTTCCTACTCGAGGTAGCAATAGGATGTTAGTGGTCTAAGTCGCTATTGTGTAAACTTCAATTCTTTCATAGTGAATTCGGTTTTACCTTGAGGATAGTTAGGTTAAATCCTCCCCAGGTTTTTATCAGTTTGGTTTTCTGGGTTATCATATCGTGTGTTATTTATTTTCCGCATTGTTGCATGATATGATATATTTGTGTTAACTTAGAATTGCTTAATTTACCTAAGTTAATCATTTGGCTAAATATCTAAGTTAATCTGTTTGGATTTAAGGGGTCTAAACTTCTAACAGAAATGAGGTAAAAATAATAAACTGATGATAACAGATGAGCAAGATAATTATGCGACCAAAATTTTGATATTTTATATAATAATGAGACTACCGGCAGAATATTTAGGATGGACATGATCAAAATGAAATGACAGGTCTAATGATAAGGATAATACTAGTACTAGCGAATAATAATTAAAAAAAAAATGAAATGGCCAGTTAGATTGTGTGTACGTGTAGTTATTATTCTAATCGACTATCATCAATAGGATAGGATCATCAGCCATCAGAGCAGAGTGGTTTCAAATATAAGAGATTATGATTTGGAAAAAAATTCAAATGAAATGAGATGGCGAATTGACAAAGAGAAAGCCTGAATATGGTATAGGACTATAGGTTCCTCACTTTCTCTACAAGATTCTAACCTTTTCGTAAAAGCAACCATTGTTCTCAAGGTGGATGTCTATTCAAACCCCACACCTTATTATGCAAAATACACCATACATGTGTGTGTTTTTGAAGCTAAGATAACAATATATTTGATCAATGGTGTGGTTAGAACTTAGAACCAAAGTTCATTCTAAAAATTTATGTCATAAACCTTGAAACTCCATAATATTATGCAAGATCCTTCAATTCTTGATTAAAACATTGAAAGTTCAATTGAGGATGTTAAGGTCTTGTTATCAGCCTTTAAAGTGTGGAGTTTTTCTGTTTTTGTTATACCCAGAGGCCAATTCGATGTCCCATAAACGTTCTTCACGAGCATCCCCAAAATGGCCAATGCATCTTTTGAGCAAAAAGAATTCTATTTCTACATCTTTTCCATACAGCAAAATTGCTATCACAGTACATTATGTAATTTGATTTATTGATTTCCACCTCATTTTAGCATTATAGCATTACATCCTTAGAAATCAAAATAGAAATCCTTTATAGCCATTATATATCCATTGTTAAATGTATTTTAGATTTGAAATATAATGTCTACTATAGCATGCTCTTCTCTAATATTAAGTGCTTTCATTGAGAAGCTAATGAACTTTACAACTAACATTGCATATCAAAAACCTTAATACCGAGTACCAATCCTTGCGAAACCTTTTAAATTTGTTTATAGGTAACCGTTGCAAAACCTAAATTTTCAATTCTCAAGACAAAGGGCATAAGCAAATATCTTATCATATAAAGCTGTAAGTACTCTAAAACACTGTACAAGATAGTCCGTAGCCCAACACATTACTTTTTTGACACTTGTGTTTAGGTCACATTCAGTGCACTGAAGCACTTAACACATGCCATGTCCTACCTTATCCATTTGGAGCTGGACTAAATGTGAATGTTTCACCTCAAACCCATTTTCCATCTTCACTCAACATTTAACACTCACTTTTTAAAATAAAATAAGTAAATAATGTATTCATCAAGTCAAAAGAGCACAATCACAATCATAGTATTTATAGGATGTTAAGAGCATTCGGATCCGGAATTTACAAAAAATTCTATTTTACTATCTCAAAACTCACTTTATCATTTATATCATACTATTTTTCAACATACCCAACATTCCAACTTTTATTTTCCTATTCAATACATTAAAATAATATATCTACATAATAAAATATATTATCCAAAAAAAATACTCTATCTAATTTCTGTCTTTCTTCCTTCCTCTCCTCTCTCTCTCTCCACCGTGAATAAACCCAGATCAGTACCACAACCACCTCCTCTGCCCAGCAACAATCACTTACCCAGTCCTCTGCTCCGCAACAATCACTCACAACACGGACCCAAAACACTGCTACACCACCAGCCACCCCAGCAAATCACAACAACAATCGCAAAACAAAAATTTGAAGAAAAACCCACCATCAACAATCTATGCCGATCTTTAAAGTGATTGGACTTGCCACTGCCGCCGAATCCCAACAAACCACCAATCACCACCACCACCACCACGCCACACGCCCATCGTAAAAATCTACTTTATCAAAACCCCATCGGAATGAAACCCACGCAATCAAAACCCGATCTCCATATACACCGATCAAAACTCCGATCTCCACAGAACTCTAATCTCCACAAAACTCGATCTCCATATATGCCAATCAAAACTCCGATCTCCACTAAACTCCTATCAAAACTCCGATCTCCACAAAACCCGATCTCCATATACGCCGATCAAAACTCCGATTTCCACAAAACCCAATCTCCATATCCGCCGATCAAAACCCCATCTAAACCCACCCAAAATCAAAACCCACCTTGCCACACCGATCTCCACACATGACTAGCCACAACCCACACGCCCCACGATGAACTCCATGCAAAACGGCCCAAGTAGCTCTAGTGGCAGGTCTTGAACGAGAGAGGGAGTGAGTACAGTCACACGAAGAGAGAGCCAAAGTGAGAGTACTGAGAGGCTTGTTCATTTAATTTTATTTTGTACACAAGTTGAAACACAGTTGTGAAAATGCCGATTTAGATCTTACGATTTCACGATCCTACCTGCCCAAAATTATCCGGATCTTTCAAGAATCTTTGCGATAGTTCAGGATCGGTAGGATTGTATAATTCTGACAATCCCAAATGACCTTGGTTTTATATTTTTGGGATTAGTGCCCTTAAATTTTATTGTATGATGCAATGTATGACAATATGTATGATTTAATGTTGTAATTAATAAAGTTCTTTTATCATTATCTAAAATAATGGTAATATGAATATTTAGACATTATCACATAGTCCATGAGATGCACAGTATGTGATTTATGTGAAAAGTCACAAAAGATATAAATCACAAGTCCTTTGTAAACTTAGAATTTTAGTTCGTTGTCGGTGATAAAATTGGGCATTTCATCTGCGAAGACTATAACATATCAACTAAGATGATTTGTCTTGACCATGGAAGTGGAGACTTCTAGTTGATGTGTTGATATGCCTTAAGAGTTAAGACATATTGAACTAGATCGCTGTGAGATTTATTATTCTCCTAACGACTGTCAAATGAATAATAAATCCCACGACTTCTATTTACATAAACTCTTAATCCTGAGAGAATAATGGACATGATCATGAAATGTAAGTTATTTTGATATATCAGGAATGAGATCTAAAGTTACGGTCAAAATCTCAGTATGTTGGGCAGCCACATTTAGTGTTGATGGAACATACATTCTCAAGATAGAATTCATAGTCTCTTACCGGAGATACAAAATATTCCCTTAAGATAATTTTCTTGGGTTTGTTATTCAGAATGTTAGGCCTAACTACTTTAGTAGATAGTTACCAAAGTATATATTTATGAAATTGGATTTCATAAATATATAATGAATAACTTAAAGAATTAAACCAGGTACTCAAGGATTAAAATCTAGTAAACTACAAAGTGACAATTTACTTTAATGATTTTATATTACTACGAATATTTTATAAAGGGGTTGCATGTACAATAAAGTCTTGGAGTATAATTTATTAATAAGACCTAGAGTGCAATTATATTTATATAGTGGTATTAAATATAATTAATGGTAACTTTGAACTTGTCAAGAGTTGACAGAAAAGTCAATGGCCCATTGGAGCTAGAGTCTTATTTGTTCCCTTTTTGGTCCCACTTTAAGCCATATACCAAAGCCCAATTGGAAAAATCCAAATGGCTAGCCCAATTAGATAATCAGTTATAAGGAGAGAAACATACAGAATTTTGAAAGGATATGAAACGATTTGTATGTGAGTGTTGGACACTCTCTAATTCTCTCTTGAACAAATTTATATAACTGATTGAAAGAACACACATCTTGGACGTTAGTGGAATTGGAGTGAAGATTAAAAGTGTTTTCGAGAACTTTTAATCTTTGTTTTGAAATTCACTACACCAAGGTACACTCTCTTATTCTATATTTTGAAACTTATATAGTACATGTTATTAATTGCGAACGAAGTATATCCGTTAATTTTCTGCTGTGTATGTTTTGTATGCGATACAAACATGTATATTTCCATCATTTATAATATTCTCTAATTTGACAGAAGGCTCAGTTGGACCAAAATGAGAAATAAAATCCCAATAGACCAAGTTTTTCCATTCTAATTTAGAAAGAGTTTTAGTTGGATCTAAATAAAAAATATCCCAATAGAGTGTCACATTTTGAGGTTTTTAGCCTCTTTAAATGATGCTTACAATTGGATGTAGTGATGTATGGTAATTATATAAATGAATGAATAATTTATGTGATTATTTAATATATCAATGTGTATTTTTTGTTTTTTGCTTAAATAATGTAGGATCTTACGATTCACGATCCAATCCTACAACCTATGATTTACGATCTCACCTACTTCCCACGATCCTACGTAGGATTCCGATTTTGACAACCTTGAGTTGAACTCAATTTTATTACCAAACAAGATCACATGTTCAAGTTTGGTTCGTTTTCTAACTTGAACTTGTTTATGAGTTACTTGATTAACTAATTCTTTTATCTTATATAGTAATAGTAAAACAAAGACTAAATTTTTGTTTACCCTTTTCACAAATCTTTGAATTTTTACAACAAATAGATTGTTTATATTATTAGTAAATCACAAATAAAATTCGATATCATGTGAACTTATTGACAAATTTATACAATCCGATCTCAACTATAAATAAATATATTTTTAAACAAGTAATATAACATAATATAATATAATATATGATTAAATTGAGTTTCATGTTCATGAACTAGTTCATAAATACATTATTATGTTTGAGCTCGAGCCGGACATAAACTTAATTCATTTACGCTTACATGAGAGCATACAGTGACTGCTTACTACTTCCTTTGAGTATAATGAACAAACACCAATTGATGATCAAAATTGATAAATAAATATATATATATATATATATATATATAATATAATAAAATAAAAAAATAAAAACAATTCCAAGATTTTTTTTTTCCCCAAACAGATAACAACATCAACAATTGCAATTCCAGTTACGACGCTCCATTCCACATGATAATTGATAGATGTTTTAGCTTTCTTGCACAAATTTAATCCCCAACTGGAGTGCTGGAAAAATTGCATGTAAATGGTATCAACAGTTTTACGAATTCTCATTCTAGATTGTGAATCTGTGATCTAGCTAAATCAACGATTCAACATGATAGGTTCTACACCACTATAGCTTTCTTGCACAAATTTAACCTCCAACTGGAGTTCCCGACACGAGTCCAATACATGGGTCTTTTTTTAAAGGTCACATGACTAACATTCATTGGATTAAAGCATCCTATTTTCTTGGCCAAACAAAAAAAAAAGTCCTATCTTATCCAATAGCTGGACTAAATGTGAACACTTCATTCCTGACCCTAAACCCATCTTCCAGATTCACTCAAATATCAAACCAAACCCCCCCACCCCCCAAAACAAAAAACTCATAGGCAATTCTTGTCATCTTGAATTTTCAAAAACCATATATTTTCTGCCATTTGTTTTCACATTCAACCCTTATTCTTAAGATGTTTAACAGAGTTTCAAATTACCTTACAAGACCTCAAACATCTAAAGTGAAAAGATTGCAGACTTTTCTTATTAAAAAAAAAATTATTTAGTCAGCATAAAGAGAAGCATGTAAGCAACCCTAGTGAATGGGAAGGGAGCATGCAAAGGCTACTTTCTTTGAGTATAATGAATAAACATCATGTCCAAGATTTTTTTCCCCAAATAGACGAAATGTTCTCACCGGTTTCCAAGCATGAGATACCACCTCCAAACAGACAGTTGTCACATGGACCATTCTAGCTTTCCTTAAGACATGTAATCTCCAACTGGAGTTCTGGAAACATTGTTTGTAAATGTTATAAAATGTTTTATGAATTCTCATTCTGGATTGTGATTAGCTAGATCACCCCAACTGTAGTAACACTCCTTACACATTCCCATATTCTTAATACAGAATGGAAGCACACATATGAAAATCATTTTTCTGTTATTGCATTCCACAATCTCTCATATGTTTTAATTAAATGCATGTCACGGGACATCTTAACAGTTCAGATGTGTAGTCAGTTGCTAATATCAGTGAAAAATGAGAGAATCAACACACGGAGAGTGAGAATTTGGACTTAGATGGCTGATCAGATGGGTTTTTGCCAAAGATATCAGGTGATTTTAATCCCAACTTTCCTGTTCTCAGGCTTCCCATAACCCACCAGTACGGCAGTATAAATAACTACCTTTATCTTTAACAAACAAACGTGGTTTCCAACCCCACTCTTGCATCTTTGGAGACTGAACTTCATCCAAATTGAAACATCACATTAATTACCATTAAAACCAAATTACTTATCTTAAAAGCATTCAAAATAGTGAAGATGACATACTAATCTAAATAGCATGGGGGACTTAATTTCATTTATTTATTTTTTTTAAAAAAAGCAAGGGGACCCACTATAAGGGACCTTAATTGCCTATGTGGAGGACAGTGGCCAAGTTTGTCAAATAATATATGTGGCACAGCAAGCTTTGCTCTATTCAGATATTTTGGGGCAACTTCTTATGTATAACACAACTTCTTAAATCCAAAATAACTACCTAATTTTGATTGAACTCATGTAACCATCTAGTTGAAACAATCAATTTCACTGTATATATGACTCACTCTAGAAAGATTTAGAAGAACCTCGAGTATTTGCGTCTGTACATTCATGTCAAGCAGCAACGGGTTTCTGTTCATTAAAACATTTGGGGAGAGTCTTCTGGACATTGTAGCATGACTTGTTTATCTACATTGCCAGTTAGGTGTTTACTTGAATTCCAGATTCAAGAAGAAAATTTTTGTGAAAGACACTTGGAAGTTGTTTATCCTACAAGGCATCAACCCTTAGAATTGTTTGACTGGTAATGTGGGTAGAGAAAATTGAAAATTCCACATGAATTGTCTAAAAACCTAGATGGGCTTTTCCTTCGATGCTGGAATTTAAGATGAAAATTATTGTGAAGGTGGTTTATCCAACCTCACCTTAAAATACTCGACTAGTGGGTGGTTCAATGGAAATTGTCAGTTCGACATGAAAATTGTATCTCCATGGTACTAATTCATATGTTCAACAGGGAATCATTCTATCTGCCAACTTCTCTTGCACTTTGCAAATGATGAGAGAGGAGAGAGTCCTCAATTTTCCAGCGTCTTCACTGCTGGAGGAAATGGACATCTTTCCCAGATCATTGTAGACATGTTCTGTTGTGTTTCTGTTAATAGGGGATATAGGAACATGGCAATGCTGGCCACACTGGGAAGATATCATGTGAGAAAATGGGTTTTTTAATGATTTCCTAATGGATTGATTTTTTCTAGATGAGCAGAGTCTTTTTCCTCAATCCAGCCAAGTAAGAGAACGTTTATGGGTGGCCTCATTGATATTCAACTTTTCCTTTGCAGTCTTCTCTTTTTTTTTTTTTTTTTTGGCGCCCCGGGGGGGGGGGGGGGGAGGATTATTAAGTTACATATTTATCCAAATACAGATATAAATGCCATAGAAACACAATAAAAATGCAACATAAAGATTACTTACCATCGCCGCTGCTCTACCCACAATATCTCTGCACCTGCCACCACATTTCCAAGTACCTTCTGTCGAGTCTTAGCCTTGAATTTGTAAGTGACATTTTTCCTGGATATATATATATATATATATATATATATATATAAAAGACAAATAAATATTCCAACAAATTAAGAAAAGAAGTGTGCAGGACAAACCAAAACAATCAACAAGAAAATTAAAAAAATATAAAAATAAAGGATAGGAGTCAATTTCAATAGAAATCTTTCTTCATCAAAATAATCTCCTTTTGATAGGAATACAATACTTTGCTTATACAGGAATACTAAACCCTAATTCTAATTGGCATAGAAAACCCTAATTTCTTATTACAAATATAACCTTGCTTCTAAAATTTAAATACTAATAACCTAATAAACTACTAGGACCTAAAATAAAAATATAATTGGACAATAAAAACTCAATTGATTTACAAAATAAAATAAAACTAAATTAAAATAATATCTGAAAAAGACTCAAATCCATTTCCATTCCTAGAAGAGTCTCCATTCACATGTACATGCTTACATCCCATCATCCAATAACATCCTAGAATGCCACCAATTCTATGAATGCTATCATGTCTTGCTTGAATAAGGAGCCTGCTGCACAAGAGTGAGTTGGAATCCAGTTGACCAGACACAATAAACAACTACAAGTTAGAGAAAGAACATCAGGAATAGCTACAAAATGCAACATTAGCAGTGAAAATTTCTCTCTTTGTTCAGCTTCTAATAACAGAAAATATAAGACTCACAAAATTTTATACCCTCTGCTGTATTTTCAAACAGCGGAACCCTGGTTATCAACTCTTTTCCTGCTGAAAAACATTTTACAATAGGAAGTAACATAAACCATAGGATGCAGACAGATTTATAGGCCACCTTAGACAACCTACTCCCTCAAAGCAAGAAGCAGAAGTATTTAGTCTTTAGAGAACCAAGCCTTTGGCATGGCGAATGCAAGCAGCTCCAACTTCTATCAAGGTTGAATTAAACACAGAAGATAAAAACATGGAATAAGGTGTACTAGATTGCTACTAGTGAATCACATCACATCCACGGCAATTTGGGGTATATATCCTGCAAGGATTGTGATTTAATTTTAACATCCAATATTTGAGTCGAATGCAATCAAACGTAACCTAGCATTACTACATTTCTCCTTTGGTATCAAAGCTGTAGAGTCCTAAGTTTTAGGGTACATGAAATGCAGTTGCCTAGGCAAACTTGGCATTTTTCTGAGCCCCTCAAGTTACTGATGATTCAAAATATGCAGGAAGTACACCAAAAATTGATGAACCTACAAACAATTTCCAACAATCTCAGTACTTCATATCATAAACTTTTCCTATATTTTACAACAGGTTGTACTATTATGATGACCTAAATCACTGAACTTGTACTTTGATTATTAATCACAACCTAATACTAAAAACATTAATATGGAAATTTACTCACAACCCAATACCAAACACATTAATATGGAAACTTGCAGGCTTTCCATATTAATCACAACCCAATAACAACTAAACAGGCTTTCCTCAACTCAGATCTCCTAGGATTGCTAATGCACATTGCTTTTCAATGAGTGACCCAAAACAACAAAATTGTAATGAAGAAAATTTAATTCAACACCCACCAAAATTCATATAGAATTTAGCCAAAAAAAAAAAAAAGTCATACATCATCAAAGTGCACTATTAGCATACAACAGATTGCACAAACTTGACACCAAATTGTTTTCCCCATTTTTATTTATTAATTTTTTACAACAAAAGAATACGAATAGCAAACACAACCTAGTATTTTTCATAAAGCAACAATGAAATTGAAACCCCAAAAACCGTGGGATTTACTGTACACAAGAAAGAAAAAAAAATCACAGACAAACTCTATATGGGTTTCAATTGGAAGCTACAGCGATGGTGGGTTTGGGCTTGTTGGGTTCAGAGTCGGAGATGATGGGCTTGGAGAGCAAGAAAGGTCGGTCATGGGCCTCGTCGATTTCGTCTTCTTCGAGGTCGGTGGTGCCGAGGTTGATACAGGAGCAGCGTTCCAGTGAGGCGAAGAAGACGGAAGCTACGTTGGAGCCTACCCAGTTGGCCGCACGATCTATCTTTTCGCACGATATGAAGCTGCGGTTTTTCTCCATCGTTGGATCTTTTCTTCGTTTCTTTGATGATTTTGTTTTCAGAGAGAGAGGATACGGTAAAGAGAGGAGGAGAGATAGGATGTAAATGAAAATGTAACTGAACGTCGTCTTTGTCCGTTATATGGGCACTAGCCGGAAAATTGACGTTTTTATATTTCTAAAAGCATTGGATGTAACAAAATAATTTCTTCTCTCTCACTTTCTATTTTGTCATTTGGGTTAATTTTTTATTTTAAATTTTTTAAAGGCAACAGGGAAAGGTGACAGAGCATACAGTACGAGGACCGCAAACCTTTAACGAAAGCTGGGCCATCCAGACAGGTGTTTGTTGCTGTCAAATAAATTTGACTGGGACTGTCTAGACTCGAGATTTGACTAATGGGTTTTAGCATACGAGTTTAAGTAATATTATTTCGATGTTTTTGTTATAAGCGTAGATAAAAAAGTATATAAAAATATGTGTAATGTTATTTAAAATGTAAGTTATTGTGTTAGAACTAACATGCCAAACAAGGCTATCTATTATGTATTTACCCTTTCATATGGGGTAAATTCTACATTTACACAAACATGGGTTAAAGTTGGCTCGGGTTTGAGGTTAACTCACCAATTGAATGGATAACCAAGTCACTCAAGTGAATGATAGCTATTTTTTTAGAGAGAGAAAGAGAGAGGACTGAATATTGAATTTGAAAATGAAAAGAAAAAAAAAAAGGATGGGAAGTGATTGAGTTTTGATCCAATCAATGAGTGAATGGCACCCAATCTCTAAATACGGCCGGATTGTTATGTTATTTTCAATTAGGTCGGTTTGGGCAAGGTGAGAAATCACCCAAATTGATACTCGAACCAAGAATCATTGGTTTCAAGTATCAAAGACCGCAATCAATTGTTCCACCATTCAAAACCATCCATGAGTCTTCGGGTCAGATTGGATTGGATGGGCAAGTCGAGTTTAGTAGGTCTTTGGATAGCCCTAACCCTAGGGATGTTAAAAAATCTCAACACTGCTTGATCCATCTTGCTTTATGCTAGTTTTTCTTGCTCCAAAGAGATGATAGGATGGGGACGAGTTTTGCTTGCCCAACGTCATCTTAGCCTCATCTCAGCTCTGTGTGTGTATATATAATTATTTATATATAGAATTTAATTGCTATTACACAAATCTAATATATAATATGTTTTTGTTGTACATATTCTATTACCATACTCCAAAACTTACTTTCTCTCCCATTTAGCACTCTCATGACCCCATTCCTAGTGACATCTCTACCAGAACTTGGCAAAGATCTCTTCACCTCTCTTGACACTTAATGGCTCAGATTTGTGCCATTATTGCCAAATCTGCAACCATCATTCACCCATAACTGGTTTCAATTTCATTTGACCAGCTCCCGTGGACTTCCAAATGGTCAAGATAACATTTTTATTTTATCAATAATGGCTTCCGTCCTCCCCTAGCGGACATGGTCATGTTGAATGATAGGCTAAGCCTCAAATCAACTTGACCTGACTTGGACACCCCCTAAAAATGGAAAGTAATATTGTTGATTGATGTTCATAGTAGGTGATTTGTATCTTCATCAACGAAGCCACAAAGTTCCTAGAGATTATGATATATTGGAGCAACACTAACTACTTAATATAAGACATCGAGAAATAGCCTTACAGAAAGGATAGGTGTTGTGAAATTATTTTCTTCATGCCAAATAGCATTTTTGATATTTCAATGGAAACATTCGGATTCAAATCTTCCTCCCTAATTAAAAGTGTATAAAACATAATCCTTTCCAAATTATATTGACTAAGAAATTAACATTATCAGCTCCATTTCAAAATGATTATGTTATTAGCTTTATACACACACACAATTAGGGTGGTCCAACCCACCTGGCCACCCGTCCAATCCGCCTAACCCGCTCGAGCCTGACTCGCTGCCACCCGATCTGACGCCTCTAGTGATAAGATGCGGGCCCGAACTCTCTAACCCGACCCCACGTGGGTCGGTTATCGGTTTTTCATTTCAAAACTCGTGACACCCGACCCAAACCGAAACAATTATCCTTTCCGGCGAAGTATTACGAATTTTGGACCAAATCCGGCGAGATCCTTTAAGATCTGGTGAGATCTTGCCATTATTTGACGAAGTCTAGGCCACATCTCGACAGATCTGGCCTAATTTCTGTCCAATATCAATAGATCCAGCCAGATCTTGACGGATCCGGCAAGATTTTGGTCAGATCTTGACTGATCCGACCAGATTTCAGGCAGATCTCACCGAATCTGGCTAGATTTAGGCCCCAGTGATAAAACTTGAGACCCACCCGAATCAACCCGAAACCAACAAGACCCGAACCGAAAAATCCAACCAGATCAGCCAGGTCGGTTTTGGGTCAAATTTTCAACCACTAGAATTATTTGAGTTGAGTCCGGCCCGGCCCAACCCGTGGACAGCCCTACACACAATCTATTTACTTTTTCATTTGAGTTTAGTCTAGCCCGGCCTGACCCATGGACAGCCCTACACACAATCATTCGAGTTAAGTCCGGCCCGGCCCGACTCGTGGACAGCCCTACACACAATCTATATACTTTTTAATTCTGTACCAAATTTAATTGTAATTATTTTCAACCTTATGTACCCTGTATTTTATGTGGGATTTTATTGTAAGGGTTGTGTGTGAGAGAGTGTGTGAAGACTCAAGGCAATTAAAGACTAAAGAAGTTTTCGCAGGTAGCTTGCAAGAAGCCTTCCCGTGAAGTGAAGTATGTGCCCAGCACATGACTGGAATGCGAAGAGTCATGACAGATGGTGATAGCTGGTTTTTGTGAGTATCTCACAGGTAAGGCCTTCTCGCGAGATACCCGCGAAACATGCTGTTTTGCCAATTTATCATATTTGATACACTAGGTCCTTACATACACTATATATACCCACATTACCCACATATTGAGAGGAGTACTTTTCAGAGCGAAAACCCTAGCCACAAAACCCTTGAGAGTTAGAGATTGTTATACCCACAATCCTCTACATAATCCTTTGTGGTTTTCCTCAACTTCTACCTTTTCATTTCCAAATCCTTGAGAGGTTGATAGCACAAACACTTACCACACGTCTTGAGTGAAAAGTAAGGTTTTAGTGCTGCTGAGAAGCATTGGAAGAAACCATTTGATTGGTAGATGCAATCGGGCTGAATTGCGTGATCCGAAGAGCTAGAGAAGACAAGACTTGGCAAAGTTAGTTGATAGCAGGAGCTTGGAGGGCTCGAGTACATGGAGTAGACTAAGCTTAGAAGGTCTTTTGTTATTCGTGTACTCCAACTTATTCTCTAGTGGATCGATTTACCACTTAGAGGGCGGCGCAGAGGTTTTTTGCCGAGGTCTTCGGTTTCCTCTTCGATAATACATCGACGTGTTATCTTGTGTTTGCATTCTTCTTCCTTACTCTTTTAGCTTTCATTCTACTATTGTGTTATGATAAATATAGCTTAAAGTAGTTACCTTGTTTATCCACTCGCATTTACTCTATTCCGCACTTAGCTTAAGTTAGAGTAAAATCAACTGAGTCGTAATATTTAATTTGGGGGTCTAAACAGCTCTTGTGTTTTTATACAAATTTGAGCTTTCATTGGTATCAGAGCGGGTACACTTGCTGTGGTTTCATTACCTAAGTGTGATCCTAGACCCTCTTTAAGATGGACCGATCTCAATTGCTCAATGCTCCTCCATACTTTGATGGGAGCAATTATGCATTTTGGAAAGTCCGTATGAGGGCATTCCTTTGTTCTATCGATGATACTGTTTGCTACGCTGTCGAGATAGGATGGACTAGGTCGGAGGCCGCCAATCCGAATGGGATAAGACAGCCCTTGCGGCAGCTAATGCTAATAGCAAGGCTTTAAATGCTATTTTCTGTGGTGTTTCTCCTGACGAATTTCACAGTATTTCTCATGTTACATTTGCCAAGGAGGTGTGACAAATCTTGGAGATGACCTATGAAGGCACCAAGAAGGTGAAGGACACCAAGTTGCAAATGCTTACCACACGCTTCGAGGAGCTGAAGATGAGTGAAGATGAGTCATTCAACTCGTTTTATGGCAAGTTAAATGAAGTGGTGATTGGGAAATTCATCTTGGAAGAAAAGACGGAGGACTCCAAGATTGTGTGGAAGATTCTACGATCATTGCCAGAGAGCTTCCGTGCAAAGGTTACTGCCATTGAGGAGAGCAAAGACCTTGATGAGATTAAAATTCAAGAACTCATCAGTTCTCTTCAAACTTATGAGTTGTCTCTACCATCTCAAAAGAAGGCAAATCTCTTACTTTCAAGACGATCAATGAGAGACTAGATGCTCAAAACTTCTTGGATGAGGATGAGATTGAAAAAGATGTGGTGTATCTTGCCAAGAACTTCCATCAGTTTCTGAAGTTCAAGAGAGATGGAAAGTCTTTTGAGAAGGGCAAGTTCTCAAAGTTCAAGAAGGATAAGAAAAACTTCAAAAAGAAGGACTCAAGAGATTTCTCGCCGTCTGAAATGATCATGTGCTTTAAGTGCAAAGGGCATAGGCATGGGCATGGGCATGTGAAGAAAGAATGCCTCACATATTTGAAAGCAAAGGGTAAAGTTTTTGCAACAACCCTTAGTGACTCGGATGGTTCCAATTCAGATTCGGAAGAAAGTTGTGACGAAGAAAGAAACTACTCCGCATTTATGGCCATTGCACCCGTGAACTCATCGAAAGATTTGAGTCATCTAGTGGAAGAACTTGGTGAGCACACCGAAGTAGAGTCTATGGGAATTGGGGAAGAATCTGATGAGAAAGATGAAGAAGTAAAGGGATTGCAAGAATCCTATAATGCTTTACTTGAGAAGACTGGGGAGTATGCTAGAGTGACTAAAGTAGCCATCAGAAAAATGAAGAGAGCAGAATAAGATTACAAGAGCATACTCATGAGGTACAAAGAAATGAAGTGTGAAGTTGAGGCGCTGAATGGAGAACTCATCGAAGCCTACTCTAAGATCAAGTTTCTTGAACTTGAAGTGATTCAAGTTAATGATAAAGTGGAGCGAGTTGCCTCCAAAAAGCTTGAAGAAGTACTTGCACATCAAAAGCCATTTTCTGACAAAAGTGGCTTAGGATATGCCGAAGAGAGTAGTTCAAGCGCCAATGTGTCTAAGGAGATGAAATTTGTTAAAGCTAAAGAACCAATGGTAGCAACTCCAAGTGTTGAGAATGTAAAAATGGAGAAGAAGCCCAATGGAACTGCTTAAAAGGTTTTGACAAAACCTCAAAATCCATTCATGGCCAAACCCAAGGCTAAAGGGAAGTCTCTCCTAAAGTCTCAAAGAGGTCCTCAAGTTCAACACTATTGCCACCATTGTGGAGTTCGAGGATATACAAGACCTAACTGCTATAAACTTCAAGCATTGAAGAAAGTAGATTCTCAAAGGCTAAGAGGACAAGGAAAAGGGAATTAGAATGCCAAGCAATCAAAAGGGCGAGAAGGCGATTCCGATTTTGGTGATGTGATGAAGATAATAGACACCATCACTTCTTGTTTGGCAAGCTTCAGTCAAAGGTTTGATAATCACAGCTCTAGTACCCAATTCTCTAGGGATATCACCCCAAACGCACGTGTCGTGTGGGTGAAGAAGGCTACACATGCATAAGCATTAGACCTTATCCATGCATAAATTCTTCCTATGTGTTGTGACTTTGTATTGGTTGTTTGCTTATATGCTCCGTTCTAACATGTTTCTTTTCAAGTTTGTTTGTTCTTGCTGTTTTTATTGATCTTACTTTACATGTTCTGTTTTTTAGTATATTAAAAAATTCAAAAACTCATAAAAATTGAAAAATCTCTAAAAGGTTTAATCGCTTGTGTTGTGTAAATCACATGTGAGTTTGGCCTAGTACTTTTGTACTAATGGCGTAGTGCATTTACAAGCTTAGCTTGTTATGTATGCACATTTATCTTTGTGAGAAAAATCTTAAAATCTATGTGTGACTGTTGTAAATCGATCTTCAAGCTTATCATGAATGATTGGTCAATAATCTTGATAGTTTTGATACTTGCATAGACTTGTGTTTATATATTTTCCCACATTTTTTTTTGTTTTTACTTAAAGAGCTCAACTAATGTAAATCTCAAAACGAAAAGAGATAATGAGCTGTAAAAGCCGTCGCAAATACTAGTATTTGACTAAGAAAAAGGGAAAGTGACTTTATTAAAATGTATGGTGCTCAAAAGCCAAAGGCTCATTCTTAATATTGAAATATCTAAAATTTCAAGCACCGATCTCAAAATGAGATGTATTGTTCAAAAATGATCAAATGTTATGTATTGTAAAGAAGCCAAATGAAAAGCTTTAAAGATTTTGTAATCATTTTTGTGGGAGGTCATATATACTCATTTCTATAATTGAGATAGACCACTTGACTTAGTATTAGTTGTGTATGACTTGATTGAATTGATCATTGAAGCCTCACTCTAGACTAAGGACTATTCCACATTTAATACTCACACACAACACACAAGACTGTGTTCAATGAATGCTTATTTCATTTGTGTGATTGTACATGATCAATTGTGATGTGTATGCTCAATTGCTTGTCGATCAAACCCAAAAATATTTTTGAGTATTTTATATGTTTTTGAAAGTGTTTTTATGCTTTCGTGTTTTAAGTTTTTATTTAATTGCATTTTTCATGTTTTCCATCAAAAACTTCTTTAGAGGCATTTTCGCGAGAAGCTCGTGACTAAGCTTTTCCCGCGAAAATGGGTTAAGGCAAAATAGTGAAAACACAAAATTTGGACAGAAACTTATGCAACTGTCTTGCGATTGTTTCGCAAGTAAAGTCTTCCTGCGAAAAGTTTTGTGCTTCAGAGGTGTTTTTTACGAGCAACTTCTCGAGATGGTATCCCGCGAGAAACGCGTATTTTCAGTTTTATAGGGCTAATGTGATAGTTTTTTCAAACACATACTTTTTCCCTCGCTTTGCCTCGCTTTTCCTCCCTCGTGCCTCTCTCAACCCAAAACCTTATTTCACTCCCAAAACCCAATCAAAACTCAAGAGAAAACTTCTTCAAATCTTTTCTAAGGTTTGTCTATACACTATTCTCTCTTTATTTCCTTAGATTATACAGAAAATTTCTGGGTTTTTCTTGAATTGGGTATTTTCGAAAAAGGGTTGGGAACCTATGATTTTGCGATTTTTTTTTTCAATTTCTTGATTGGGTTCAATCCCATTTAGTTTGTTTGTGTTTGTGTTGGCCCCATGTGGCAATTTTACCATGTATTTAGGCAATTTTCATTAATGTACATACATTGCCCACATGTTAGTTGTATTGGTGCATATCAAGTGTTTGACAAAATGCTTAAATGACATTTTTGTGTTGTTTTGGACTCCAATGAGTACCAAACTTTGGGGATTACCATGATTAGACTTGTTTATCATGTTTTAATCATTGGTTATGTGTTTTACACACTTTGACCCAAATGTGTCTTGCCATGCCTTGCACATGCATCACATAGGCACATCTCATGCACTTGATGCACACACTTGCACACTTATCATGTTTTTGCATATCACTCATGCTAAATATATGTTGTTTACATGTTTAGCTCTGTTTACATGATTGTCTGACTTTGTTTATGTTCTTTTAGGACTTTGTGTTTATTTTTATGGACTAACTTGTACTAATCAAGTTTATGATCCTGTTTTATGTGTTTGCACTTGTTGCTTTGTGCTGTGTGTCTGTTTTTTGCAGATGCATCATCATTCGTAAAGAACCTGTGATTGACTTTATGTCATCACCAGTTTCAAAAAGGACCTGGCATTCGTCTGAAGCCTCCAACAATGAGAGATTCAAGACTCCCTTGGACTCTCAAACTTTCTCCAGCATTTTTCAAGACGCCCCTACTATGGTGGAACGTATTGTCTAGTTTGACACCTTGGGATCCACCTTTATCCCTAGGATTTTTGCAGACAAAGACTGGGCTGATCTATTTGGAAACTTCGAGGATCCAATTGATGAATTAGTTAAGGAGTTCTACTTAAATGCTAGATTCATTGGAGTTGAACTAAAATGTTGGGTTTGAGGAAAGGAGTTTATCATCACTCCGGACTACCTTGCAAAGATCCTTTGCATCACTCGACCCACAAATGTAGACAGCTCTCCATATGATGACAAACTTCCTCCAGTGACAAATATTCTTCAAATTCTTGGAGCTGAACATGAGGTCTCAACCAAAGGCACATCCATTGGAACAGTGAAGTTCAAACCTAAACTAAAAACTTTCACGTTGATCATGTTCTCCAATCTATATCCACTATCCAACACGGGATTTATCAATCTTGGAAGAGCACAGTTCTTGTGTGATCTCATCACAGGAGCTCCGATTGATATTGTGCTCATATCTTCCAGACTATAGGGAAATCGGCAGCACGAACAGCAGCATGAATGTGTCTTCCTTTCTGCAGTCTTCTCATGAAAATTATGGTACATGAAGGTGTTCATCCACCAAGAGATGGAAAGATCTTAGTTCACCAAGGCCCAATATCCATGATGCCCCTTTAAAAGAGCAAAAGTCACCCGTCTGCTGAGTGGGAAAAGCAAAATCTGTCCAAAACACCAAAGAATGAATCTTTCCCACGTGCCACTCCATTCGATCATGGCTCATCTACTCACACTACCCCTAGACATACCAAGATTGCATCCCATCACATTCCTGAGCCTCCGACTACTAGCACTCAGCTAGGACAATCTAGCTCTCATGCCGATTGGTTCACTATTTTGGTTGAAGGTTTGCATGAGCGTGTTTCAAGACTTGCAAATGTCATCTACTCCACCAACAACCAGGTTCAAATGCGTCTTACTGCCATTGAGACACAGTTAGATGAGATTCAACACAAGCTAGAGGAGAGCCTTTAGCTATTCGTGTCGTAAAGGGGGAGAGCATCACAAGAAGGGAAGTGTGCATAGTAAAAATAAGAGTTTTGTGAGCTCAAAAGGAAAAAGCTGACACACAACACTCTTGGTCATATACTTTTTGGATAGTCTAACCACTGTTTGGCTAGTCTAGTTTACAGCTATATTTACTTTTTAACTTGTGATTATTTACATTGCTTTCTTTTAAAGCTTTAAGTACTTTGGTTTAAAACTTTCAGTTTATATTTCAGTACTTTGTTTATATTCTTGCTTTGTAGCATTTTTAAGTACTGTTAGTACTACACACTTGTGCCCTTGTTGGATCTTGTATCCTTGATGCAAATACCTTTTGTGTTTTGCATTGGTTGTGTGTTGGACATGCAATTGATCTTTGCGTTGATCTTAATTGCATTGCATGTCCGGATGATCATTTACTAGCTAAATGATCATTGTAGTTATTCTTTAATGACTGACCATGTTTGATCAAGATATGCTAAATTGTCTAATATATCTAATTTAATACTATATATATAAAAGCAGAAGCCTTTAAGGAGGTGCTGCCACATTAGGAAAAAAGGTTCCTTTAAATACTGCCACGTTCACAATTAAAAAAGCGATAAATTACATTGGTTGGCAACTTTAACACACTGTGTGGTAGCCTCTCACTCTCTCGGAATAAAAAGAAAAAAAAAAAAACCGGTCAAAATAAAATGAAAAGGCTTGCAATTCTCCAAAAAAAAAAAAAAAAAACGCAGGATACAGAGAGAGTTCTTCGTTCCCTCGCCAGACTTAGAGCACCACTGCAAGCAGAAAGAAAAATCTATGGACATCAACACCGTTAGGCTGTATATCTACCACCATCAGATTGTCGAAATCGGCTCCGGTACGTTTTTCTCTATTTTTTTTTTTAGATTTGGGTATGAAATATTACTTTTTATTGAGTTTTTTTGTTGGATATGTTTAGATTTGATTTTGGTTTTGATTCTTTTTGTTTCGGGCTTTTGGGTTCTCCATGGAAATGTTTGTTTTCTCAATCTTTCGATTTTTTTTTATATCACTAAGCCTTTCCCTTTTTTTTTTTCCGTCGGAATCGGCACCAGTACTTTTTTTTTTAAAAAATTTGGGTATGCAATGTTACTCTTTATTGAGTTTTTTGGTTGTATTGGTTTAGATTTGATTTTGGCTTTGATTCGTTTTTGTTTTGGGTTTTTGGGTTCTCCATAAAATTATTTTTTTTTTCTCAATTTTACGCTATTCTCTTAGTTGCACTGTTTTATAGTTTCTCCCTGTTTGATCAAGATATGCTAAATTGTCTAATATATCTAATCTAGTCTAATCTAATCTAATACTATATATAATAGCAAAAGCCTTTAAGGAGGTGCTGCCACATTAGGAAAAAAGGTTCCTTAAATACTACCACGTTCACAATTAAAAAAGCGATAAACTACATTGGTTGGCAACTTTAACGCACCGTGTGGTAGCCTCTCACTCTCTCAGAATAAAAAGAAAAAAAACCGGTCAAAATAAAATGAAAAGGCTTGCAATTCTCCAAAAAAAAAAAAAAAAAAAAAACGTAGGATACAGAGAGAGTTCTCCGTTCCCTTGCCAGACTTAGAGCACCGCTTCAAGCAGAAAGAAAAATCTATGGACATCAACACCGTTAGGCTGTATATCTGCCACCATCAAATCGTCGAAATTAGCTCCGGTACGTTTTTCTCTATTTTTTTTAGATTTAGGTATGAAATATTACTTTTTATTGAGTTTTTTTGTTGGATATGTTTAGATTTGATTTTGGTTTTGATTCCTTTTTGTTTCGGGCTTTTGGGTTCTCCATGGAAATGTTTGTTTTCTCAATTTTTTGATTTTTTTTTTATATCACTAAGCCCTTCCCTTTTTTTTTCGTCGGAACTGGCACCGGCACCGGTTCTTTTTTTTTTTTTTTTTTAATTTGGGTATGCAATGTTACTTTTTATTGAGTTTTTTGGTTGTATAGGTTTAGATTTGATTTTGGCTTTGATTCGTTTTTGTTTTGGGTTTTTGGGTTCTCCATAAAATTTTTTTTTTCTCAATTTTACGCTATTCTCTCAATTGCACCATTTTATAGTTTCTCCATGAAATTTCGGGTTTAGTTTTGTACTTCCATTTTGTAATCTTAACAAAATAATTGGGATAAGTATCAAATTTAATGTTATGCTGATATTTCTTAAACAGCCCTGCCGATCTGCTTTGCGCTCTGTTCTGCAACAGAGAGAGTTCTTAAGGGTTAGGGTTTTGGGGTTTTGAGAGAGAGTCAGAGAGGGAGAACAACTTACGGGTAGGGTTTGGGGATGCAATAGTGGAACAGTTTGATGATCCGTAGTAGAGCCCTCAGTTTGATGCTACCTGCAAGTTGTGGATGCTTTTCTTCTCAATGGCATGGTACAGAGCGAGTGAAGTTGGAAACTGATCGAAGATGACAGTTGATTGAGTTTGATGACAATTGATAGAGAAGGGAAAAAAAAAAATTACGACACAGTTTCCAGATTTGGGTATGAAAGGTTACTTTTAATTGTGTTTTTTTGTTGGATAGGTTTAGATTTGATTCGTTTGTGTTTTTGGTTTGGGGATTCTCTATCAAAATGTTTGTCTTCTCAATTTTAGATATTTGCTTATGTTTTGTATTTTGTTTGTTTTTTTAGATTACAAAAATAACTCAAATATTGATTTAATCTTAACGAAATCATTGGGATTAAATAAGCATAGGATTGAATGTTGTTCTAATAATGGCGTGAACCCATTCTTCACAACCATGTTTCTCTCTCTGCCTCAGTTCACTCCTTCACTGTCTCAGTAAGTTATGCTCATTTTTTTTGGTAACTTTTGACTTGGGAAATTATGATTCATTCATTCTGTTCTTTCTTTGCTGAATTTATTTGTGATTAAGGGATTGTCATTTTGTATGTGAATGTTTTGCTTTGTGAAATGGGCAATGCTTTTATGATTTCTTCTTTTTCATATTGCTTTGTTACAGTGTGAAATTTGGAAAACATTTAGTTGTTTATACGTGAATTTGATTTGGTATTTGATGTTTACTAATATTAAAGCCATTTTATTTATTTATGAATTTCATGGTGTTGAATGGGAAGCCAAGTCCAAAGAAGAAAAAGAAATTGTCAATTCTTCCCCTTTATTGTATCTCTTATTTGGCATTTTTACTTTTCTATTGATTTCAATATTTGTTTTGTATTGAAATATTAAGTGCTTTTTCTTTTCTCTCTTTTACTATGGATTGCCTGCATTGCCATTAATTTTGTTACTGAAAGGCTTGAACTGAATTTTAGTCAATTGCTTCTTAATTCTGATTTTAGTTTAAGGTGAGTGGAAGCATGAAGGCAAGCAGATGTAGAAGCTGTCCAGGAAGCCAGATGTAAGATAAAGCTTATGAGATAAAGCAGCACGACAAGCATTAGGCCATTGTGACTGAACAAATATGAGGTAATGTTCTGCCTTACCAAAACAATGGTTAAGGTTTCTGTAGAGATATTATACGCTAAATTCGATGTACAGATTTGGATAACTACAATATAAATGTTTAAATTTAAACTACAAGATCAACATAAACAAAACTCCTAGAATATAGCTCAATTTCTTTCTATCTTATCTCTTCTATTTGAAAATGATTGTGATCATATAGTCTTTGAATTTGAGTAGGCTGACTCCATTTGTGGTTGCACCTTATCATTATCTAGCCTGCCAAATGGATATGATGGTGGGCATGGTACTGGTGGTCGAGGGGGGTTATGGTGGTGCTTCTGCTTAGGCCCCAGATGTGACAACTGAAGAACTAAGGGAGCTTTTTGGAGGCATTGGACAAGTAATATACCACATCTTTTCTTTTGAACTCCTTGCCTTTAAGTTTTCTTTAAAAAAAAAAAAAAATTGACATGGTTTTCATTCAAGCTATATTTTGGTTACTAGGAAAATGTTGGAGCAGAATGGAACTGAGGTTTTAAACGTTTTTATGTATTATTTTTTTGGTTTTATGGAATCAAGATAGCAATATATTTTGCTGGGAAAACTAATTTTGATTGGCTTTTTATTTTTATTTTTTTGGTAACTTGAAAAATGGTTTTGGATTACTTTTGTTGAGCTTTTTATTTAATTTTCGAAACATCTGCAGCTTAAAATTTAGGGACACAAATTGGTTTTTTTGTTTCTTAAAAGTTTCTTTGAGTTTATGATTCTAATTTACTGTCAGTTGGCTTATGCTGTTGAGATATAGGAAGGAAAAGTTCCATTGTCTTGAAACTATTTTTTGATTTTGTGAGTAATTAGCAACCCAAATAGCCCTATATTTACTTCCAAAGGAATTTATTGAAGAAGAAAAAATTATGTTTTAAAAGTGATATATTTGAAGTGTTCTTCAACTGCTTCTTTTCCCTCTGAGAACCAAAATTGATACTTGAAAATATATTGAAAAACCAAACAATTTTTACCTTGGTTGGCTTAAGTTTGTAATTTTTTAACAAACCTAACAACAAAAAGGGAGGGAAAGATTCAAGATATAGTTCTTTCTTCCTTCCCTCAACTTTCTCTATCATCAAGTGGTGTAGTGTTATTATTTCAGCAATTAAAATTTATTCTCCTTCACATCTAATCCTATTCTAGATGTTATACAGGTTCCCATTCCCAGTGCATTGAGTTTTCTCTCAGTTATTGATGGCAAAGGCAAAACAAGAAGGCAAATCTTCTTTAACTTCATCCCAAGAATCCTCTCTTGGATTAGGATCACCATACCCCTGGCTCAGATCGCCATGATCTGAGGAAGGAGGTTTGCAATTGATAGAACTTCTCAGAGAATGTGCTAGCCATGTAACTGGCAGATGTCTTCATAGTGTTAATACCAGGCTTGAACATATTTCCTATCTTGCTTCTCCTAGAGGCACTGCAATTCAGCGAATTGCTTCATATTTCATTGAGGCATTTGCTGATAGGATGCTTAAAGGCTTTACTGGTCTCTTTTGCAGTAAAAACATGATGTGTTCTAGGAATCAATTTTGTTGGATGAAAGTTAAGTTCAAAACTAACCCATCAGGGTAGTAGTAGTAGTTGTTTTTTTTTTTTTTTGTTTTTTTTTTTTTAAATTTTGAGCTTACCAAGTAATATTTCTACAATCACTTGATAATTTTAAGGCTATTTAGCAATAGGCGCTATCATATGCCTAGCCAGTCGGCACAAAACCATCAATATAGATCATTAGATAGCTCATATTGTAATCTTTTCAATATAATCTATTTTAGTCTTACCAATCTATCAATCTGAGATTCTAAATTGATTTGTTTCAATTGCATTGGCATAGTCATGATATGTTTTTAACATGTGGGCTTTGCTTCAAATGATTGTATGAGAATAAAAGGAATAAAAGGAATTATTCATTGAAGAAGAAGCAAATGAAGAAGAATAATGCACTTGTAATAATGGTTTTGTAATATGAATATATATTATGAAACATTTATATACATGGATAGTACAATATATTTAGGATAGTACACTTTCAAAGTTTCTTATTAAGTTAAAAGAGATTGCATTAAACGACATCATTGGGTTATTTTAGGTTTTTATTTTTAAAGGTGTAGGAGTGGTGGAAAAAGTAGGAGTAGAGATGGAGATGAAAGAGTATGAGTATGAGCAATTAGCTAAAACCCTTGAAATGTTTGGAAACATCGCACTTGCCTACAAGCATTATATCTTTCTTTTCTTTTTGCTTTTTTGTTTTATTTTTTTTTAAATATTAACTTAAATTTGTCGACGTTGGGACTAAAGGATATTAGAGTTAGAGTAGTAAGACGCCAAGCTCGAGGCCTATAACTACCCTAAAGTGCTTACAGTCCATTGTAGTTTCATATACATTGCGCTCTTATAAATTACTCACTACCATAATTACAATATATGTAGGATAGTACACTTTCAAAGTTTCTTATTGAGTCAAAATAAAGGAAGACATTATGAAATTGATTAGGTGGGAAATCTAGAATAAATTTTAATTCAATGGTAAATTCTAATTCTATAGAACTATCTTACCAAAAAAGAAAAACACTATTGATCTAGATAGTTTCCAGTCAACCTAGAATCTCTAAAGCTGTTTTAAGAGTGGATCAAATTTTATGTATAGTTGTAGTTTTGAAAGTGTATCTCGAAATGTGAAGTTGTATTTCTATTGTACAATTTTATTATATTTTTCCTTTGGCACTTGATTTACTGTCATCTCTAGCTATTTCAAAGAAAAAAAAAAGGATGTTGGACTTAGGAAGTGCTAACAGCATAATGTGCTTGCAGTTTACTTTTTTTTGTTTTAGACATTAAGGATTTTCACCCTTGATTTTAATAACTAGATTTCAATATGCATACTTTAGAATGTATAGTAATAATAATTTTTTTATAAATGGAATTATGGAATTTTTGGGTTAATTACTGCATTTTTAAATAATAAACAAACAGATTGATAACTAACGTATCTTATACACTTTGCAACAGATTTTTAGACGTTGATTTCCCTTCTACTTATATGTTTTAGCAAGCTTTTTTCTTTACAGATTGATTTTATTAATCAAATTTCCCTTCTACTTATTTCATACTTCAATAACTATATTCTCTCAAACCCACAGCCTTTAAAAAAACCTTAAACCAATTAGTTATAACTTATGGGATTTCAATTAACATTTTTTCTAGATCATGTGTTGATGCCAGGTTATGTCTGTCTTTTAGAAGGACAACTGCATCAAGTGAAATATATTAAGTTGATGGTTTTCTAATTCATAAAATGATCCTATGCATTGCGCGGGTTAAACGCTAGCTATATATAAAAGCAAAAGCCTTTAAGGAGATGCTGCCACGTTAGGAAAAAAGGTCATCTAAAATTCAGCCACGTTTAAGTTAAAAAGCGATAAATTACGTTATTTGGTAACGTTACAGCATTGTTTAAAAGCGATAATTTATAATGTTTCCCTACATTAAAACACTGTTTAGGAGCCTTCTCGGTATAAAAGGAAACTAACCGCTTTGAAAAAAAAAAGTGCTACACGGAGAAAGGAGAGAGAGAGAGATTGACAGAAGAGAGACAGAGAAATAGAGAGACAGAATAGAGATAAGGGTGCCATCTAGATCTTCTGCCATTACTGTAAGGGTGCCACCTAGATCTTCTGCCATCACCGTAAGCCTCCACTCACTACCTGACTATTGGAATCGCTACTAGTAAAGTTCTGTTTTAAATTTAAAAATTTAGGGTTTTTGGTTTTTATTTGGAGAATCAATTGGGTGTTAATTATGATTTAGATTGGTATTTTGGGTCAGATTTGGTCAAATTTATAAACATGCAAAAACTCTCTACTATTTTTTGTTTTCTGAAACTTCTTATCGTTGATTTTCCCTTGTTTAGACGTCTAGGATTCTTCTTTGACCTCTTTTGAAAAATAGATGGCTTAATTCTCTTTCTTTGATGCTTTCGTCTCAAAATATCATCTCTGGTCCACTTCTTTTAAAAACAAAACATTCGGTTCTGTCATTGTTTTTTCTATAGTTTGGCGTGGACTACAAAAAAGCATAGGCGCAGGGTAGATGGAGAGACATCTCAGGCTAGCACCATTGTCGGACTCTAACCACCAAAAAAATTTCATCCCTCAACCGGCAGTACACTGTTACAGGGTGAGTTTTCTTTTTTTGCTTTATTTGTTTTTTTGATTTTTTTAATAAATTTTTAAAAGAAAAAACCAAAATCTTGCAATAACAATGATTTATGTTTTGCAGTTTTGGTATTTGCTTTGTTTTGATTTAGGCATTTTGGTTATTTATGGTTTCAATATAGGTTTTTCCCCTCAACCAAACCTTAAACCCATTGTTTCAACACAAACAAGCAAAAGAAATAATATGGCTTTATCATATGGCTGATTAAGCAAACCGGTTCACTATTTTTCTACCATTCTGTCACCACGTCGAAACTTTTACCGGTAAGGTTTTTTGATTTGTTTTAAAATTTTATCGTTTAAATATGATTTAGGCTTGGGGATTTCGATTGAATTGATTTTGATTTAGGCCTAGTTTTGGGTATGTAATTTTTTGAATGTGAAATTCTTTAAAATAAATGATGTTTAAGGTTTCAGATATGCTCTTGATTTTTTATTTTTTATTTGTTCTTCACAATGTTGTTTGGTTAATCATCTTATGGGTTCTAAAAACAACTTTGCTGGAGATAGTTCTACTTACATTGTTTAAATTTGAGACAAAATTAAGAGAGAGACATAGTCCCTAAGGTTCATAGAGAAATCTGAGGGTTACCTCTACGAAAGCCGCCACCCATTATCATTACACCATTCCGTCACTGTCATATTCCTGAAACCACTACCAGTAATTTAGATAAATAAATAATTGTGCGTTATATAGGTTTTGGTTGGCTTAGTTTTGATATAGGTATCTAGGTTAATCTTAGGCTTTGAATTAGGATTTTTTGCAGAAGAACATACATTCATGCCATTTTTTTTTAAGTTTTTTTTTTAATTTAAATAAATTTACAATGAGTAACAGCAAATTAACAGCAAGCTTTACAAATTCCCCCTTTTATATTATTTTCAGCTTAATTGTTTTGTTTCGTGCATTGCACAATGAATCAGATTAATGGTTTTTTCAAGACACCCAATCTCATTATGTCTCAAGGTATTTTTTCCTTTTTATGTTCTTTTCTCCTTATTCTTTAAATAGTTTTCTTTTTGTCTACATGAATATTAGATGGGTATAGAATCTCTAGAAAACCACCCCATTCTCCCTCTCTCAAATTTTGCCCTTTGTAATATGCATGCAAACTGTTTGATAAAATAGCTTCATATTTTTTCCCTTTTAACTTCAACAGACTTTAATATAACTATATGAAAGGTTTGTTGCAGATTGTTGTCCTCTTAGTTGGTATGTTCTGTGAAGTTGAGGTGGATCTGTGAAAAGGGTCTTGGGAGTCCTGTCAGTTTAAATTATTTTGGTTGTTTTAGTTGCACAGCTCTAATTAATGGTATTTATCTATAAGGAACTGTAAACTTATATTGATCTATCAAAAATAAAATTAGAGCAACTTCATACTCTCTGAGATCCAAATAATGTTTTATGTTGCCTTTTGGCATTGAAGCTATTGAATCTTTCATTATTAGCAATGACGATAAGTTAATTAATTAACGGTTAAACATCTTGACAGCTCTGTTGTAGTTGACCAAAGTGAAAAGTTGAATCAATACTACTTATAGCTCTTTTGTCCTAATTTTGAAGGAATAATAGTCTCTACTTTCAACTTATGATGAAGTTTGAAAGTTTTTCAATTTCTCCTAGAGTGGTTTGGGACGTGTAGTAGTAAAGAAAAATCTTTATGTCCAGCTCTTAGTTTTATGTAATTGAGATTTTCAAGTAAAGAATTATCTTTTGGCTAACATTCATAACACACTTTTTATATGGCTGGGACATGTGCACATTTTATACTAATTTAGAAATATTATGTTTGATATATTTGATATATTATGTTTGTTACATTTTACAATAATCTTCATGACTTTCACATTGAAGTATATCTGAATCTACTCTTTAAAGCAGATGTAGGAATATTATGTTTGTCATATTTTTAAACTTCAAGATAAAAACATACTATAACCTATTAAATTCATTTACTTTGAGAGTTATATTGAGGACAACCTTGAAATTATCTATTATTGGGGAATTTCGTAGTCTGTACGTGTTTTTGTTTTGATTTGTTTAAAATAAAAATTTATTTGACATATTCCCTTTGAGACAACCTTTGAATTCTTCAAAACTGGTGAGATGATAGATTGTGAATAAATGTTAAAAAAAAAAAAAAACTAACTAATGCATTCTCTTAGAGATTATTATTGTGGATATTTATATGTAGAAGAGCATGAACTCTGAACCTTACTAAATAGTGATAGCAATGTTATGAACTGCTAAATTATGAGTATTTGACCATGCACCCAATCAGATATCAATGGATCAAATAGCATGCTAACTCATTTTTATCTTATTTTATCTAAAGTCTGTAACTTCACAGTTTTTCTATATTTTACCTTTTCCTTTGTCTTGGTATTTTTAATGTTTATATGTTTTCGTTCTAGATAAAAAGTCTCTGTTACAAAAATATTTAACAAAATAATTTTATTGCTTGGGATGTCTTCATCTTGATTTGATATTTATCATTATATAGCATTATGATGTTTGAGCAATATGCATATATTTAGACACTTTTTGATGCACCATTTAATTA
>CM066170.1:42373537-42388537 GCA_033629205.1 Lithocarpus polystachyus | reverse complement strand
TCCACGCCATAAATAACGCCCAATTAAGCTAGATTAGCCCTCAATAGCTTGAATTAAATTTATTACGTCTTCTTTGGGCCCAGCTTGGAATGTCTTGCGTTAGAATCAGCCCAAATCTCTTGAATCAGCCCATTAATTGCTTCTTTGATCTTCTTAGATCTTGCTTTAGTAATAGGCCCAACTAGAACATGCAATGGATCCTTGAATGCTTGTTGATTCTCATCATAGTTATATAATATTGCATTCATAAATCCAACATATCGGATGAGGCTTTTGAAAAATTGGAGTCATTGCTGTAATGGATGGGCAAATTCATGAATTGCGCCCACTGTAATTTTTTTTTTTAATTGATATAAGTTGTGTAAGCTTTTTGGTCTGAAATTGGTAATACCTTTAGCATTTTCCATATGTTCTTATGTTTCGATGCTTTGATTTAGGAGTTTTGTTTATTGTGCTAATATTTTGCATGGGAAATTATAGGTGAGACATCATCAATACTTCGAAGCATAATTGAAATGATTATACTTGAGGGAATATTACTATAAAATTCGTAGAAGCATATGGTAGATTAATGTTATGCTTTATTTTGAAGCAAATAGGAAGACGATGCGCTAAATAGGTTGGGTTTGAGGATAACAATTTTTTTTTATGGCTTAGTTTTAGGTTTTTTGGTTGGGTTTTAGTTTTTTGGCTTAGATTTGTACTGTTCCTTCCCTGCAACAACAAATATTCCATTCTTAATTTATGCTATTTCATTCGTTTATGTCTTATTCTTTCTATTCCGTTTACTGTTGTTGGACCATTTTATCACTTGATATTAGAGTTGCGGGTTTTGAGATAATCCTTAGTTTACTTTTATAAACTTCCAAAGTGAATTTTAGGCTAGGACATTTTGTTTTGCATCAAACATGTCTACACTAGGGGCGTTGGCCCAGTGGTTTTGGAATGCAAGCACGTCATCAATTTTCTATGCAATGCATGTCATCAATTTTCTATGCAAGCATGTCTAAACTAGGTCTCTGCTTATTTATTTGAATATGGGGGTAATATTTACTTTTGAGTGTTGGGGCTTGTGCACTTTCTCTAACTATGCAGGTAGCCTATAAACTGATGGTTATGCATGAAGGATGTTTGGAAGGGAAGTTTCAGTCTATTGAAAGACTAAGGGAAATTAATCAGCAGAAAGCTGCTGTTCATCATGTCAGACAGGTGATTATAAGTAGAAATCTTGCCATGAATCATTTATGCTCCTTAGAGAGGTTTTGAGGCTCCTGTGGTATAGATTTTTCATAATTATGTGGAAATACGATATTGTTTTCTCTACATGATTCCAGAAATTATCATGTAGCTTTCTGTTTCTATTGTTGCACTTGATGTGATTAATCAGTCCTTACCTTTGGAACCCTGATGAGTGTTGTTGCATTGTTATCCTTCATCTCTATATTTTGTATATATATCAATTTATAGTAAATTCATTATTTAGTGTTTTTTTTTTGTTGGTTGTAATTTTAACACTCTTTGTGCTGTAACATACAACTATTTAATCAATTAAATCATTTGGTTTCCTTACATGTTCTGTGTTGATTTCTCAATTTATGTAGTTACTTCTTTTCATTTATAACATGACTTAATAATGCAGTCATAAAAGCAAGCCTATTCAGGTCCTTATTCTTGTGATCAATGCTGCTTTGTTGTTGCTTTCCTACTTCTTAGTGTTGCATATTGAAAACAAATTTGAGAATGTTGAGTGAACTTCCATTATAACTTCTATTATATAAAAAAAAAAAAGAAGGAAGAAAAATTAAACAAAAGGGAAATCTAGAAGAAGTGGATGAACCTTATAAATATTGACTAATTTTGTTTTAGTTAGATTTTTTTTTTTTTGGTTGGGGAGCTGTATTAGTGATTGGGTTCTAGATGGGTTATTAAAATGAGTACTAGGTGTTCGATGAAATCCTGCAAAGAACTTGGGATAGAAAAGGTTATGTTTGGGTTATTCTAAAACAAAATTACAAGGAACTTGATTGAGTTTATTAAGCATTATTGTTGAGGAAATTATAAGAAGAACCTGATAAGATTAAGTCAGTGTCTATAGTTTTCAATTACTTTTTTTTAATTGAAAAAAATTAAGCTTTTCATTCGAGCATTGATGTTTCCGTAATAATAGTAGTAAAACTATAAGCGTTTTGTAGTGAAAGGAATTGATTGAAGATAGGTCTGTCGACAATATTAAAATCAAAGAACTTGAAATAATAATGAAAAGAATTAATAGAACTAATAACTCTGTTAGGAAATACAATGGTTTACTTTTTATTATTCAAATGGTTGATATTTTCACATATGCTTGAAAGGTGTATAACATTGTACACACACATACAGGTAAAAAAGTGGAAAGAAACACCAAGTTCCTATTTTGATGTTGTTGTTACTTATATATAACATCCATAGTCTATTGAATAATTTGTGTTATTAGAGAAACCGATTGAAGTGGATAAGAATGTATGATTTTCCTATCAATCTTGATGGGGCACATTATAGAGTATCTCTATTATTGTTGTTGTTTCTCAATTGTGGTGTTCATGGCATTTAATCTAATCCAAAAGCAATATACATTATATTCATGGCATTCAAGTTGTTCCCCCTCAAACCATTAAAGTGCTTGAAGAATTACTTTGGCTTGGGAAATTTTTTTCTTCTTCTATTATTAAAGCAAAGTTACACACGGAATTATATATGATGATCATTGTACATTTTTTCTTTTTTGCAAACCGATCATTAATGTAGCTTCTAGCACCTCAGTTGACTCTTCTCAAGAATTTTGTGTTTACAATGATATGTATTCCCCCACATGTTAATGCAAATTATTCATCCTTGACTTATAAGACCTTTGGCTACTATTTGAGAAGAGCTTCTAATTAAATGGAAATGTCAAGAAAACTTAATTTTCCCTTTGTATCTATTATTTATTTTGTAATTCTTGAAGCATATGGGAATTCTAAGTGTTTTTGTGCTCTCAACCGACAAATAGCTTGAGAAACTTTTTGAAAACAAACAAATTCAGGACTAGGTGAGTGCAAGTGCTATTGGTGACCTTCACAGTCTATTAACCAATATAAGAAGTGTTGGCTCTAATAGGATTGATCCCAAAATTCTTTGTCAAGTCAGGTAATATGCAAATATGACATCAAACTGCTAGGATGAACTTTTCACTTTACATTATATTTACATTTGAATTTTAAAGGTACTTCTATGGTCGATGCAAGCTAAGGAAAGGACTGCATACTTTCTCTTAGTATCATGCATCTAGGAAATGTTTATTTTGTTAGTGAAAAAAAAGGGCTTAGATAAGTAGTTGGGTAGTTTCAAGGTAAAGTTTAATATGACATATCAAGTCTTATGTCATTATAGAATCATTAGTCTTTCACCATTAAGTAAACCAAAGATTTTGTCATCCACTATCATGCACGTTAAATTAAGCAAGTTTAATTTAGATTGGGAGATGATGAGATATTCTTGAGGTTGGTTTGTATTTTTATAATTAAAATTGTCTTATTAAAGTTAGTGCTAAATTTGATGTCTAAATCTTTTTGATTTTTTTTTCCTGTTAAACTTAGGTTCATGGGTTCAATTTCTTTAGCTGAAAAAGTATTAAGACGAAAGATGTGAAATGGAAAACAATCTTGCTTCTCCACCAATTTGCTTCCAAGGAAGGATGATCACACCATTCTCTTTAGCTGGATTTTACTCTCCATCATAGTAGATGTTACAGTTTTAGTAGTTTAGAATAGGCTTAAAAGAAAATCTATTTGTAAGACAACACATATTTTTATGGATAGCATATTGAGTGTTATATACATTTTAAATTTGAAATTTATACCAAGTGTTATTTTTTAAAATTTATAAATTCAATTGCATTAGCTACATACTTATTTAATTAAATTTATTTAAGTACGACTTTTGAAAAAAATGTTTCTCCAAATATTTACCTAAAATTATTTGAATATATTTGCTTTCTCGGATTCTAATTATTTTTATGTACAAAAATTTATTTTTGGACTCTTACAAAACTTTCATTATTTTTATTTTTATTTTGTTGAAAATAGATGTATTTTTTTTCCAAGAACCTGAAAATACATGTACTTATGTAATTCCCGTGCATTTGCACAGGTTTAAAAGCTAGTTTATTTAATGTTTATTACCTTGATCGCACTTTACTTGCTTGTATATGTACCGTGTATTCAACTTGTCATAAGCTTAACGAAAGTTTTGTTTGTGTGCGAGTGTTTCAGGTTATAGGTATATACATGCAAGTGCTTTACAGCTTCTAGATTAGGTATGAGTGAGTTTTACCACTGTTCCCAACTCACGTTTAAATCTAGAGTCTGTTTTAGGAGTTTTGTCACGGAACAGCTAAAGGGGGAGATTGTAAAGTTATGATTTACAACTATTTTGTGTTAGCTTTAATTTCGTGCCAAATTTGATTATAATTATTTTCAATCTTATGTGCCCTGTATTTTATGTGAGATTTTATTGTAAGGGTTATGTGTGAGAGAGAGTGTGAAGCTACTAAAGAAGTTTTTGCGGGTAGCTCGCGAGAAGCCTTCCTGCGAAGTGAAGCATGTCCCCAACACATGACTGGAATGCGAAGAGTCATGACAGATGGTGACAGCTGATTTTCACAAGTGTCTCGCGAGTAAGGTCTTCTCGCGAGATACCCACGAAACATTCTGTTTTGCCAATTTTTCATATCTGATACACCAGGTCCTTACACATACTATATATACTCACATTATCCACATATTGTGATGCGAACCTCAATTGACACGCTTTGAGACCCAACAAACAATATTGGAATATTTGCTCAAGAAAGCTAAAATTCAGATTTTTATAGAACCCTATCTCAACGTTTATAAGAGAAACATGAACCAAAAGTATAAGTAACAGAACTTTAACCCAATTATTATAATGGAATCACGAACCGAAGGTATAAAGTTTGGACGCCACAAGGAAGAATCCCTAATAAGTTCACAGTTCTTGAAGAACCAAAAAGAAGAGCAAAGCCTCACCTTTTTCCTTATTTTTTATTCAATAATCCCTCTATTACAATGAGTGCATGTTATTTATAAGACATGACTAAAAATAGAAAATATAAAAAAACGTACTAAATAATAAAACCTTAAATAAAAGTTGATTCGGTTTGAAATTAACAGATTCAAAATAGGAAAATAGCTAAAAAACGTTTTAAATAATAAAAGCCTAAAATTAAGGTAGATCTGGTCTGAAAATAGAAGATCCAGATTAGGAAAAATATCTATTAATTAATATGGAGCTAGAAAGTCAATCACCCATTAATCCTCGCCAGAAATCACGTCCAATTAAGCCAAATCAGCCCTTAATAGCTTGGATTAAATTTATTACGCCTTCATCTTCCTTTAGGCCAAGCTTGGAATGCTCTGCGTTATAATTAACCCAAATCTCTTAAATCAGCCTATTAAGTGCTTCTTTGATCTTCTTGGATCTTGCTCTAGTAATAGGCCCAACCGGAACATGCAATAAATCCTTGAATGTTTGTTGATTCTCATCATATTGGGAGGAGTGCTTTTCAAAGAGAAAACCCTAGCCACAAAACCCTTGAAAGTTATAGATTGTTATACCCACAATCCTCTATACAACCTTTTGTAGTTTTCCTCAACTCCTACCTTTCCATTTCTAAATCCTAGAGAGGTTGATAGCTCAAACACTAACCACACCCATCTTAAGTGAAAAGTAAGGTTTTGGTGTTGCTGAGAAGCATTGGAAGAAGTCATTTGTTTGGTAGATGTAATTGAGTTGAATTGCGTGATCTAGAGAGCTAGAGAAGATAAGGCTTGGCGAAGTCAGTTGGTAGCAGGAGTTTGGAGGACTTGAGTACATGGGGTAGACTAGGCTTGGAGGATCTTTTGTTATTCGTGTACTCCAACTTATTCTCTAGTGGATCGATTTACCGCTTGGAGGGCAGTGAAAAGGTTTTTCGCCGAGGTCTTCGATTTCCTCTTCAATAACACATCGGCGTGTTATCCTGTGTTTTGCATTCTTCTTCCCTACTCTTTTAGCTTTCATTCTACTGCTGTGTTATGATGAATATAGCTTAGAGTAGTTACTTTGTTTATCTACTCGCATTTACTTTATTCCGCATTTAGTTTAAGTTATAGTAAAATCAACAGAGGCGTAATATTTAATTTAGGGGTCTAAACAGCTCTTATTTTGCACACAAATTTGAGCTTTCATCCTCGCATACACTTTGGTATTACCCTTTTTTTTTCCCCTAATATTCCCAATCCCAACTATCACTGATATGGCGAATTTGCATGAAATGAAAGTAGAATAAATGCCTATCATAAAAAGAAAAAGAAAAAGAAAAAGAAAAAAAAGTAGAATAAATGACATAATAAAAATTAAAAATCTTGATCTATCTTTTCTCAACAACATGATGAACATCTAGCGAGTGAAAGAAGACAAAATTGATGAAACGACTGATTTGTAGCCATTGCGCAAGTGACTATGACATTTGACATTTGACTAGTGGGGTGTGAGATGTTTTAGCACTGGAGCCTTAACTTCCTAAAGTCCTAACCAACAACAAACGCCATGATGATAATTACGGCTAACGAATTTTTGGTTAGGAAAGGAGGACTCGGGCCTAATTCAAAGCACAAAGTAATGCTCATCAATTGTATTGGTAACAGTTTGTATTTGCAATGCATCAAGCAATGATATACACTTTTAACAGTTTGTTTTAAAAGTACTTATCAATTGTAGAAAATAATATCTCATCCAAAAACTTGGGGAAAACATATTCGGTTCAAGGCCAGATACTAACACTAACTGAATCTAGAAAATTTCTAAAGGAAACCTAGTCAAACGCGAACATTAATGAGTTATTCTACCAGCAATTTATTGTTTGATTAACTAACTAACCAACTCCTTCAAACTTCTTGGGCATGATTTAGAAAATCTGCAGACTAACTAAATATCGGCCAGCATGTGACACCAAGTTAATGTCAATTGTCAACAACAGAGAGCCTCCTGTTAGCCACAAAAATCATAAAGTACTAGCAATTATGCCATAAATCTCCTACAACTCTGTTAGTTCAAAATGATCTTAAATTATGCTTATATTCAAAGTGATTCGTTTGGATTCAGGAGGCATAAGAAATGGCCTAATAGGATTAACAGAGCATAAAACATTGTTGTGCACTTAGAAGGCAAGTTAAGCTTTACAGAGCTAAGGAAACTAACTGATTTTAGCCTGAAAATCCATTGCAGACATTCCCCAATCCAAAACAGAAAACCAAAAAAGAAAGAAAGAAAAAAATTAATCGGGTAATTCCTTCTTCACATGCAAAATCTATGGCCATCTGAAACATAAATGATTCCAAAAAAAAATCCAAGAATTATCCACTAGTACTCAACTTTGAGTCATACCTCACAAATATGAGGCATAAAAAAGGACAAAGTATTGCTCCAAGCCTCCAACCAATTACATGTCGATTTATAAACCATTCATGTGTATTATTTAAACAAGTCACATAACTCATTAACAAACCATGTAGTGTGTTGGAGGAATTTTTCTCAAAACTAGTTTGGACATTGGAGAGTAACTTTCCTTAAAAAATAGGTATTCTTTTAATTACATACTACATCTGTACTGGATGATCATGAATTTTTCTAAATCATCTGGAATATTATATACAGATATGTTAGATTTTGTCAATTCTGAATAGCAAGACAAAAGTTCTGATTGCAGAATCCAGTTTAATGGTCTACAACCTACAAGATGCCTGATTTTAAGGCCCAAAACTGAGTCATATTTTAGATATATCTGTCCAAAAAATTGAGAATGGAATGCATCTAAGAAAAATAAAGGCCATATTAATTTGAAGTATTAATTTAAATTATGGTATCAATTCACATCCAATGTCATAATCGTGGATATTCACATATTGGGGTTCAGCTGTATCAAGCACACATTCTGACATTCTCTGAACAAGTAAAGAGCAATATCTTTGTTCTCATAACATAAGTGTGTTTAGTTAGCTAAAGGTTTAAGAAAAGGCTTGGACAAAATTTATTTAGCTGAGATTTAGAGAAAAGGATTGGGTATAATTTTCGTAACTTTTTTATTCCTCCTTTAATACCCAAATTATTAAATCAACAGAAAAAGAACAAAGCATTTCTACCCAGAGAATGAAACTTTAAGATCATATCCGACAAGTAATAGCAACTAATCAAGAAAACTATTTCCAATTTTCAGCCAATGGACAGTTTCAGCCACCATTCACAAAAAATAGAAGATAATGGGGAAATCTGATATACTATCCACCCATGACTAAAGTTATACATTTGTGATAACCGTATACCTGTTATTGCAATTCAACCTCAATCTCATCTCTATGGTGGAAATGAAGCAGAGCGGGTAAGCCTTGGATTGGCTATCCTCTTATCCTCTTCAAGAGAGATCATAACGAGATTGGAAGGGTTCTCAATCATCATTTTAGCAATCAGGTAGCCAGAAATGCTCCATGTCTGGTACTTCCTGGCTTGCTTTCCAATGTAACGCCCAGTCTTACCATCATAATACTCCGGCCAGCCATCCTTGGAAAGCCGTTGCTCTACCAGATCAATTGCCCGCTTTGCGATTTGGGGCCTTCCAGTCTTGATGCATGCTGCTGTAAGTAGCCACAGCAGAACTACAAAAACATCCCCGACCACAAAATCAGCACAAAACTTGTTACACAATATGAATAGATATTTCTTGTTTATCTAAATGCAGTTTAATTCTTAGCTGATGGTTTCTAAATTGATGCGTTGTCTTTGAAGGGCCTAAACAACAAGGAAACACTGCCTCCAAAGTGTTAAGAAGTTAAATGGCCAGACATATCAAATGCTGTTATAAGTCACAAGAAGGAAACATTCATTGAAGATTGTTATGAGTAGTTGATTATATAAAATCCATTCATGATGTTTATTTACTAGAAAGACTACAAAGTAACACAGCATGAGATCAGAATCTAAAGATACAGTAAGGTTCCAAAGTGTTGGTTTATCTGAAACATTATTTTTAAATAATATAAATACCAAGCAGCAATGCAATTTACATTCTGAGCTTTGTGTTCACGATTTTCACCTGGCCAAGAGCCACCATTATGGTAACTCCACCGTGTATTCTTTGGATCAAAACCAGTCACAGTCCTCCAGTCATGTCCCTCCAGTGCTGGGTAAACAATCTTCAAAGGCATCTCCCCAACCAAGTCCTCCCAGCGCTCCTCAACAAGATCCATTATCGCTGTAGCCTGTGCACCTGTGGCTAGACAGCTCAATATGGCGATGCAATTCCCAAGTAAGAACCATCGGAAGTCCATGCGAGCTGGGCTGACATTGCCAATCAAATACCCTCCCCTCAAGGGCATGAAATCAAACACCCAATCAGGGATAGACTCTGGGATGACATTAAATTTATTGACAGCAGTGTGGGAGTACTCCTCAGTTTTGTACCGGTATATTTTATTTAACTGTGTAAAGTCGAGCCAGTAGTACTGCTGTATGTGAAAGCTGAGAGCTGTGATCCGCTTATCAATTCGCTCAATCAATTCCTTACCACCACGCTCTGGTTTCAGCATCTGCCTTGCACATCTTAGTGCAAAATAAAAGAGGGCTTGGATCTCAATTGGATATCCATATATTCCCTGTTTCAAAGGCATTTCAAAGTGTTGTCATTCAGAGTGACTGAAAATGTAAAACCCATATATTGAATGGGGTCCTAGGAAGGCTAGAACCAAGCACAAGAACATCCTCTAGTGCCAGTGTCACTTCTCTTGGAACCCAAACTATTGCAACCACTTGAAAGATAGAAATCTATGATATCATTGCTTCTCAGCCATATCCAGTGAACTGTCAAAACTCACTATTCACAGATGGTGAAAAATTGACTAGATATGATAACTTTATTAGCATCAAATTGTTTTAATTGATACTTAAAAACATATCATACAAATGCTACTCTGGAAACTATTGAAAATGATTGAAAAACAAAAGACTCACCATCCTCCTGTCAATCATGCTACACCCATCTGCACATAGAAGTGTTGGGAAAGTGTCAAAGCCGTCCGAGAGGCAAAGATTGAGTATTAATTTCATTCCCCTCTGTACCTCAGGAAGCTCCGCCAGTGCGTAATCACGTGTACACTTGGTATATGATCTTAAAAGTATAATCCACCAGAACCCAGAATCAAGTGGTGCAACTCTTCCAATTGCACTCCCACCAAAATCCGCAATCAAAGTTTCCTTCAGACGGTGTGAGTCAAAGAGAACTTTAAAACTTGCAGGCATGACACCTTCTCCAAGAGTAAAGTTGTCAATCCTCTTCTCCCAACCTTGGAGGTGGAGGGTCTTTAAAAGGAAATTTTTTACAATTTCAGGTTCTGGGGGGTCTTTCATCAGGCAGGCCAAGCCACTAGGAAAAAAATCTCTCACGAAAACCTGCAAGCAAGTTCAGATGACTAATATTTTTTGGGCCTTTGGAGGTAGACAAATCAGGGATTGTTACTGAAACACTTCGTACGTACAACAGTCTAAGCATTATAAATGTGATCTAATTGGGCCTTTAAGATAATACAACTGCAGTAGATGCAAAGTGTCATGTAGAAGACACGATGATATACCAAGTGATCATCCAAGATGGGTCTAGCACCTTGTCACTCTCATTCCATTATTAATGGTAACAGAGAAGTAGTGTAAAAGCTTCTCAAAGTCATTAGGTTCTTCAAAAAAGAGTTCATTGAACAGTTCATATATTCAAATAATTTTTATCAGCAAGCAAATTAAGTTGCAAATTAACATATTTGATCCACTACAAATGAACCACGTCAGAATTGTGGCACAAAAGTCACGTCCCTAAATCTTCTGTTCCAAAAATTAGGTTGCATTCATTCACTAATGCTCAGTCAGATATTACTCTATTAGCCGATTACAAAATTGCAGATATCATAAATCATCATTTCAAGAACAATACACAACTAAATAATAATAATAATAATAATATCACTTAGAAACAGAGGAAACTACTGCATTGCATAGTTTTTTTTTTTTTTTTTTTTTTTTTTTTTTTTTATACATAAAATCAAGATTATGCTTCAAATTCTCAAGAAACTCTAAGAAAAGAGGTATTTATTATACCTGATTGTAGTTCAGAGTCTCAGCGCTTGGATCCATAGCTGCGAGTGTTCCGACCTCCTTTCCTTTATAGTAGACGTAAGACTTTTTGAGCAGCTCCCAAGCCTCTTCCACCATGGCATTGTTCTCTCCATTACCACCAGCACCGTTGGATCTGAACATCGGTGAATTGTCTATCTGATCAAAGCTCTCAAGGCTCATGCCAACACTCGGACACGACTTCAGCGTCATGAGCTTCGGCATGCTTGGAATCTCTGACACTGACACGGACACGTTCTCATTGCACTTCATCCTCACACTCTTCTTTGGCTTCGGTGTCGGAGCCTCTCCTTTCTCCGAAGAATCGGACGGTTTTTCCAGAGACTCCTCTTCTTCATTTGACTCCAAGCTTCCTTCTGAAATTGAAATTAGAGATTTCTCTTCGGATTCTTTCTGTTTCTCTTTTGATTCCAAGCTTCCTTTCTCTGAAATTAGAGATTTCTCTTCAGATTTTGGACTTGCATTTTTCGATGAGCCAGAAGTTTTGTCCAAATATAGATAAATCTCTATATAATCTGGCGATTTCTCGATCGCTTTTGAACCTTCCTTATTCAGAGGATCTGAATCTTTCTCAGGCGAGCTTGACTCATTTTCAGTTGCCGAAACCGAACTGTCCTTGTATTGAAGATCGAGCAACCATTCCGTGACCTCAGCTTCTCGGACCGAGAGCTCGTTCGCTCCGGCCGGTGACTCTGCTTGCAAAATTTCCGACGAGGTTCCAAAGAGAATTCCGATTTCGGAGTCATCGCTTGGCTCATCGTTTTTCAAAAGAGCGAAAAGTTGAGCGAGAGTCGGAGCCATTCTAGCCATTTTAGAGAGAGAAAATAGAGAGCTTTTAGAGTTCAGGAATAGGCAGCGAAAAAATCTAGAGAAACAGTGAAATACGATAGATTCTTGAGCGAGAGATAGAAAGAGAGAGAGAGTGTGTGTACGTACAGTACAGTTTACAGAGAAATTGCCTGCAAAGAGAGAGAGAGAGAGAGAGAGAGAGAGAGAGGTTGTTATATAAATGCAGGTTTGTTTTCGGTTTCAGTTTCAGTTTCAGTTTCAGTTTTGGCGGTTAGACTCTTAAGACTCTGAGCTTTGCACTTGAGTGAATAAATGGGGCTTACTTTTTACAAATATTTACGAAGATGCCATTGGGGTGCGCGGGACGCTAAGAATTACTGTTGGGTGACCGTTATGCTTTCAGATTTAATTAACTAATAGTAATTTTCTAAAAAAAACTAGCTAATATTCATAAAATAATGTTACAGATTACAACCCTTCAAAATACATGTTGAAATTCATGGTGTATACAAAGCCCTAAAAAAACACATAGCTACCATAAACTTTACTGAAAAACACAATTAAATGTTCTAAAATTGTGGGTTTTAATTAGTTTAATTAATAAAGTTTTTGATGGTTAAATAAGAGATCTATGGTCCGTCTATACCAAAAATAGATTGATATCTTGGATTAATGATAAAAAGTTATCATCAGGAACAGACACTATAGGTTGAAACTCCTTTTAAAAAAAAAACCCTAAAATTAATACCATACAAAGAATAAAAAATTAATTATACAAAATGTTAAGTTAGATTCTAACTTAATGAGAAATTCAAATCCATGTGAGTTTTAATGCTTACGGAAAATATGTGTATATATATATATATATATATTAAATTTACTTATATAATAGAACATACAATTTTTTAGGGGAAGTTACATTTTACTACTTTAAACTGTATCCTTAATTACACTTTACACCCTAAACTACTTGAATACACATTTTACACCTTAGACTATGACATTTGCTACACTTTGCACCCTGACATTAATTTTATTGTTATGTTGGACGAAAACTATAGCACATGACTCGCATGTGAGTTTTGCCTAAGTAACGTTAAAAGACCAAAAACCCTTTTTCCAATTTAGTAAAAAACAAAATTTTATTTCTTTATTTTTTACCCAGCTCTCTCTCTCTCTCTCTCTCTCTCTCTCTCTCTCTCTCTCATGTAGCAGCTCCTTTCTCCAAATCAAAATATATGTAACCCTAAATCTCCAAAGCAAAATCATCAATGGCTCCACCATCGCAACAAAATCCCTAAGTCCCCAAATCAAAATTTATTCAAAGTTCTGAACAAATATAGTACCTTACCACCGGGGAGCTTTTCTTTCTTACTTTTTTGAATAAGTAGCAGCAAAGTGATGCCCATTTTCTATTTTATTGCCAAAAAAGGTATTTTCTATGTTGTAATATAGCAGGTAAATGAAAAGGATTTTATTTGATGGACATAAAACACAGATTAAGTAGTTTACTTAAAACAAATTCTTGAAGAGAATTGAACAACCATAATATAATATCTCTAGAGATTACAATACAACGACTTAAACTTTTCTTAAATTTAACTTTTGAGTTTTGACTGCTCTATTAAAAACATAAGGATTTAATTCCAAGAACTTATGCGGACGTGATTCGCTTTTTTAGGTCCTTTGTCAGCATCTTCTTGATTAGATCTTTTGCACTCTTTGAAATCAATGCGATGGTTCACTTACAAAGTCAATTTCTCCTTGCAGTACGGCTTTCAACAAATTTTGATTTTGGGACTTAGGAATTTCGTCTTGGTGGAGGTGGTAGAGCTACTACGCGCGCGCATGAGAGAGAGAGAGAGAGAGAGAGAGAGAGAGAGAGAGGATAAAAAATAAAGAATTTTTTTGTATTTAATTGATTGGTAAGAGGGGTTTTTGTTCTTTTAATGTTGTGTCATTTAAGCAAAACTCATATGCAAGTCACATGTTATAGATTTCCATTCAATATAACAATAAAATTAATTAATACCTGGGTGTAAAGTTTAACAATGGTCATAGTTTAGGGTGCAAAACATACATTCGAATAGTTTAAGGTGCAAAGTGTAATTTAGGTTAGTAAAGTGTAATTTTTCAAGATACACTCAAATAAATTGATTTATTTCAACAGTATTCAATAACATAATATAGCAACCCAAAAAAAATTTATTGAAGGAATGGAAAAAAAGAAGAAGGAAGGATATGAAAATGAAAATAAGAAAAGTTGAAATATCTCACGTTTTCAATGGAATTCAAAGAAAAGGAATTTTTTTTTGAGAAATTAAAAAAAAGAAATTGATATGAATAAAATGTATAGTGCATATTTGATTAAAAAACTTTTATTTTATTCAAAGTGGTTAATAAGACAAAAAAAAAATTTGTTGTTTTTATCTAAAATATTATTGTAATTTGGTGTTGATGCAAACTTCAATCGACACACTTTGAGATCCAACAAATAATATTGGAATATTTACCCAAGAAAGCTAAAATTCAGATTTTTTATAGAACCCTAACCCAACGTTTAAAAGAGAAACGCGAACCAAAAGTATAAGTAACAGACCTGTGACCCAATGATTATAATGGAATCATGAACCAAAGGTATAAAGTCTGAACGCCACAAGGAAGATTCCCTGATAAGTTCACAGTTCTTGAAGAACTAAAGAGAAGAGCAAAGCCTCACATTTTTCTGATTTTTATGCAATAATTCTATCAAAAACGTTTATAGACTTAGGGGCCTATTTAAAGTTTCCATAAAACTTGACAGACAAGAAAATATATTCAAAAATAACTCCTAATTGATAACTAACCATATCAGGAATCAAATTTGACCTAAAAAGCATTAAATGCACCTAAAAACAAGGAAATAAATCACCTAAACCTAAAAAAACGTTTTTTTACATAAAAATACCAAAAATAAAAAAT